>BLKR01003902.1:88933-126862 GCA_011170035.1 Teleogryllus occipitalis
GACGCCGACCCGACGCCGACCCGACGCCGACCCGACGCCGACCCGACGCCGACCCGACGCCGACCCGACGCCGACCCGACGCCGACCCGACGCCGACCCGACACCGACCCGACACCGACCCGACACCGACCCGACACCGACCCGACACCGACCCGACACCGACCCGACACCGACCCGACACCGACCCGACACCGACCCGACACCGACCCGACACCGACCCGACACCGACCCGACACCGACCCGACACCGACCCGACACCGACGAATCTCGTTCCCAACCTTCGTCCTCACCCTCGTCCCGGTCCACAACTTATGTCTCGCTCCCTGTTATGTGAGTTGAGTGTGAATGAGCTATGTGAATTACTTGGATTCTTCATAAATTTAAAGTGTGGCAGAGCGCAAATGAAAAGAAATAACGCACCAGTTGTCTCTTTGAAAATTATTTCTTCTTGCTCTGCTCCATGAGAAATGTATGACTCCCCGTGCATCTCTTGGTCTCCCTAAAGCAGTGTCAAGAGCTCTTTCTCATTCAATACGAAATATGTACTCGTACATACTCGCATTCACGGGGGTAAGGTAAAATATTTGAGATATTGAAATATACTAAAGTTAATACTATTTTAGTGGGTTTCGTTGAAAGAGTTTGTCTCATTAGACGTGAAATGTTAGGAAAATTTCATTTCCATCAAGATTTCAAATGAGGCTGATGGGTGAGGATTTACATTTTCTTGTCGTTGTCAACTTTTCAGCTAACACTTCACAGGAAAATGTAAAAACGAATTAACTTATTCAATTTCAATGACAAATGAAAAAAAAAATAAGCGAGGGAAGAGGAGAACTAAAGCTTTCCGCTGGTCGAGGGGGTCTTATATAGATACAGACACGTAGGTCTTTCGCGCCATTGTGACGTAGCTTATTTTGCTACTTGGCATCGAACACTTAATTCCACCATATTTCCATAATACGTAATTACTTTTATGGTAATAATTGTATTTTTATTTAAACGATTTAGTGTTTGCACTAAGAGAATTTCTTTAATTTTTACTTTCTCGTATACATACGTATATACCGAGTAATATACGATTTTTTCTAAATTGAAGATTCCCCAGTCGATCTGTCTCTAGTTGAAGTTTTGAAATTTTAAGAAACATTCTTTAAAATTTGGGGATTGAAGACCCCCAGACATTTTCAAAATTTTCTCAAAAACGGCTCCAAATCTGTTCTTTGAATTTCTTTTAAGAATAGAGTAAAATACATTTATAAAGGTGCCATAGGTCCGATTTTCAACATTAACTCTGAATTTTCCAAAATTGCAAAAGTTTGAATTTTTTTCGGCGTCTTGCTACAACTATAAAATTGAAGACAAATATTTTTCCTTCAAATGAAATTTGGGATTCAGTAATAGTTATTTCAATAAGGTCAGGTACATTGTTTCGGCAATTTTAGTAGATTTCGTGCAATAGTGCATGCAATATTTGCAATTTTAAAAAAATTATAAAAACAAGATTTTCTCAAAAATGGATCCCAACTTTTTCTTTAAACTTTAGGTAGGGTTAGTTCCAAACGAACCCTACACCATGTCATAAACGTCATATTGCTCTATTCTTTTGTTTTTGCAAAAATTTTAAATATGAAATTTTTTTGACATGTTTCTCACGTCGGTAATATTTACATTAAAGGCAATTTCTTCATATTATTATATTTATGAGTACATTTCTATAAATAGTGTCAAATAAAGTTTCTCGAAAACTCAACCGTTTTCTGTACAAATGAGCTCAAAATTTTGCATTTTCAGAAACGCTCAAACACAATTTTCTCAAAAATGGCTCCAAATTTTTTCTTCAAATTTTTCTAATAGATAGTGCTATGTGCGCTGTTTAATATGACGTGAAGTTAATTTTGGTGTATCCATTTGTGTAATTTTTGAAGAAACAAATGTACTTTTTTTGAAATACCTCTTACTCCGTTAATATGGACATTTTCATCGATTTGTATGCATTATTACAATTGTGAGTAGAAGTTTTTCAAATATTTTAAAGGTAGTTTTTCGAAAACTCAATAGATTCCTGAGAAAAAGAGCATCAAATTTCGCATTTAGAGTAATGCTTAATCGCCACTTTCTTAAAAACTGCTTCAAATCTTTCAATGAAAATTTCTAATTAGTACAAGTTTTTATTCTTCTTTAATATTCTTAATCGTTATCTTAATCGTATAGCTCTGAAGAAGGCCACAACAAGATGGCCGATGGTCAGCTCTATCGACCATGACGCGGCTAATCCCGGACAGCCCAGAATTCAATGACTCCGGCCGCGGAAGCCTACGTCTCTATAAATATGTTACCCTTTTTCGGACGTTTTAGAGGTTTGTGGGATGGTACATGAAGTTTCGAAAAAAAATGCTTTAGAAAAGTTCCCAGTTCAATTTATTTAGTTATTTAATTCCCTAATTTGATTTCAGTTGTTGTTTACATCAGGTTTTGCAGATCGGTGCATGATCAACAATACCTTGCGTTCGCTCTGCGGCGTGCATGGAATGCGTTCAGAAAGCAGTTCATCAAAAAATCGCCATATTTGAAAACAATATGACTTTTTTACGTGAAAAACGTAAATAATCTTATCGTGTAACAACATACAGTCTGCACTATTACAGTATATGCTAACTTCTGTAGATCATTCATGTAAATATTCATTAAAGCAATGAATATACAAAATAGCACTTCAAATGTTCGATACAGATCAGTAGTTCAGTAGTTCAGTTAAAAATCGCAAACAAATAGTATACTTTTCATTGAGGAAACAGAAATACTTAATTCACTTATGAAAAATTATACAATTATAGTTTATTTTACAAATAACAGTGTCGTCTCTAGAGCCTGAAAGTTCGGGTTTTATTTTCTCTAAAAAAGGGTAGGTAAAAACATTGTTACCAACATTGGTATGCAAAAACCGTTTATTCTGGTGAAAGTGGGAGTGCAAAGTATGTAAACATTACCATTAAGATAGTTTTCATTGAATGTAAAAATGTCAAAATAAATTATCAAATAGACAAAAGAGAACATAAAAAAGTCAAGAACTCCAGACAAAAAGCTCTTGAAATCAACAAAATTAATGTAATAAAATAAAATAATCATATCTGATATCAATTTTACCAATCAGGTTACATCCAAACTTATGTGTAACCTGACGTCGGAAAAAATATTTTTTTTAGAAAACACAATAGTCTGTAAATGATAGGAACGACTATTCACACAAGAGTTAGATGACGATCGCATGAAAAATGTTAGGCCGTCATTCACACAGCTGTGGGAACTCGGACCCGTGTTCGAACCTCGGTGTCCGTTCCCCCTGACGTGGCGACAAGCCGGGGCAGCCCCTCTCCAGCGTCTGTCGCCATCGCTAATGACGTTCTAATTGGTGGCACCCAGGGCTCCGCACTCGCCCCTCTCCCCATCACTATGAGGGCTTCACAGCTGCATCTGCCCTCGGCCGCCCTCTCGCCCGCCCTCTCGCCCGCCCTCTCGCCCGCCCTCTCGCCCGCCCTCTCGCCCGCCCTCTCGCCCGCCCTCTCGCCCGCCCTCTCGCCCGCCCTCTCGCCCGGCCTCTCGCCCGCCCTCTTGCCAGCCCTCTCGCCAGCCCTCTCGCCCGCCCTCTCGCCCGCCCGCTCGCCCGCCCGTTCGCCCGCCCGCTCGCCCGCCCACTCGCCCGCCCTCTCGCTCGCCCTCTCGCCCGCCCTCTCGCCCGCCCTCTCGCCCGCCCTCTCGCGCCCTCGCCCGCCCGCTGGCACATACATGCTAAATTCATGTAGTTCCGTTTTTTAATAGAACACAAATCACAGCGTTTAACAGGTTGCGTATTTCCGCGCACTATTAAACCTTCGTTCACATTTTCTGGAAGATATGCGTTTGTTATCCTTTCGAAGTTTTAGAGGAAGCGTCCATCGCCTCTGCCACGCGGATGCTAATGGCATCCCCCCTCCCGCGGCCGCAGCGCCAGCTCCTCCTGCCGCCGCGCCCAGGGACCGAGAGCTCTGCGGCCTCTCGCGAATTCTCCAGAACATTCCGGAGCCCTCGCCGCTGTGGGCGTCGCCCGGGGCGTCCCCGGGCGATGACAAGGGGAATTCTTAATACGAAAGCGCTTCCGAACTTCGTATTCCGCCTGCTCACCTCCTCGCGTCGCGGCCGCCGCGGCCGACGACACCTCGGCGGAGGGTGCATAGCTGAGCAGCGGGGGCGGCAGGCGACTGCGGCGAGTGCGTGGGCGAAAGGTCGCCGAGGGGGCGTGGTTGGGCGTGGCCGAGCGGCCGTGGGCGCGCAAGCGTGAATGCGCCAGCGTGAGCAGGCTTGCGGTGGCTTGTGGTGACTGGGAGTGGGGGTGAGTATGGCTTGGGTAGGTTTGGAATGGCTTGAGATGGCTTGGGGTGGCTTATGGTGACTTGGGATGTCTTGGGTTGACGAGGTGACTTGGGTGAGCGGGCGTGGGCGAGCGGGCGTGGTCGAGCGGGCGTGGGCGAGCGCGCGTTGGCGAGCGGGCGTGGGCGAGTGGGCGTGGTCGAGCGGGCGTGGTCGAGCGGGCGTGGGCGAGCGCGCGTGGGCGAGCGGGCGTGGGCGAGCGGGCGTGGGCGAGCGGGCGTGGGCGAGCGGGCGTGGGCGAGCGGGCCCAAGGTGAGGCTGGGCGGTCTGTGGCTGCGGTTACAAATGAGGGAGCAGCCTAGCCCAAACATGTAGATGGCGGTGGCTGGCCGGCCGCCGCAGTCCTTCGAGGCGGCTGCTACGTTACACGCGAGATCTTCTGTGGGAACCAATGTGTCCAAGGTCCATTGTGATTCGTAGCAGCCTGCCTCGTGGCTTTTGCCTGAGGTACTATTGTTTTATCACCTCTTCCTTCACAGTACTTAACAGTTTGTTAGAGTGTGGCGCTCCTTGCACTCCCGAAATTATCGACACGTATTTGCACTCATAATGTGTGTGCGTGTCTGTTTGTTTTCTTTCAATCTAATCGTCTAACATACACATTGGTTACCTTCGAGATGCCCATTATGCAATAATTATTAAATTAAATTATATTAAACAATATTGTAAGTAATAAAACTATAATTTTTAATTTTTTGCCTTTTGTGTTCAATTTTTTATTCATTTATCAATGGTTTTGTTCCAATCTTCGGTGGATGTTTCGTGTTGATACTATCGACTTGCACTGTGTAACTCAACGTGCTTCGTCACTTCTACAAAATCGTTCTGATTTGCTTATTCTCTCTGTTCTTGCCTTCCCCTTGTCTCTTCTCTCTCACACACCTGTACGTACACACAACTCACATATCTGCTTCGTCCTCTCCCTATCCGGTCTTTATCCCAGTTTCTCGCCGTTACGAAAAAAATCTTCATTCATGATTTATATTTTCATTCTCTTTCACTTGTCCATTCTTTCCTTTCCTTTATTTCTTTCTCACATTTTTATTTCTCTCCTTTTTCCTGTTTTCGTATTGTTTTTTCTTTTTCTTTCCGACTTTAGTTCCCCTTTCCAGCGTCCTTCGCGAAGGGTTTGCAACGTCCTTCGGCCCGGGGCCGCCGTCGCGCGGTGCCTGTTGGCCGCCGCACACTTCGCTGACCAGCGCCCTTCGCGGGGCGCCCGAAAGGGAAATAAACTCGGGCGCGCGCGGAAAGCGCCCTCTGTCTCTCCTCCCCCCAGCGCCATCCCTTGAAGGCCACAGCGGAGATGAACGCGTCTAGGCGCTCTGTCCTCCAACTACATTAAAAACCAACGCGGCAATTATCGCTATTTTATTCATTAGGTTAAAGACGCTTCTTAATGGCTAATAATATGCTCTTTATCACCTACGGATGATAAAATATTTTTAATCTGCTCTCCTGGGCGCTTCGGGTGGTAGTGCCTGTGTGCCTAGAGGCGGCGGGGAGAACTATTTGTCCTGAAGTAATGTAATATTTTTTTTAAGTTTGCGTTTTGGTAAAAATTCGAATAAAAAATAAAATATTACATACGATGATAGAGGTAGTTTATCCACTCGAGAAGAATACCTCACTCACTCACTCGTGTCATCGCTCATAGGGTAATATCTTCCTCGAAGTCTATCTCTTTATCATATATTGTAATTGATTGATTGATTGATTGATTGATTGTCATTCTGGACGCGTCAAACAACAGAGGTCAGTAGTCCCGTAAATGTAGTGCATGCTTTTTCATCGGGAGGTGGAGGTGATCTTCCCACACTGGATAGCGAGATCCGGCGCCGACTTACCGGTGGAAAACGGGGTTTTCCTCAACCAGGTATCTCTCATCAGCGGGTCACCACCCCAGCCGGAAGAAGTTCTAAGTTCGCGAGCAGTCTCTCAGGATGTATTGTAGTGTATTGCATGTTAGTGTAAGTTTGTGTGTAAGGGGTGAAGATAGGACAAGGACGAGGAAGGAAAGACTGCGCGCGATCCGTGGCCCGTTTGTTAGGGTACTGCGAATATATTGTGTATGTTATTAAATATATGCGTATATTGCATAATAAATCATTATTTTCCAACAAGGGATTAAAATATATTTTATCTACGAGAGAAAAATGTGAAGTACCGAACGCGTAAACATGAGAGGCTCAATTTCCCGAGTGATGTCATATTGTTTACAATATTCTAGTTTTCGCCCATTTCTCATTATCTATATAAATGACATTGGAATGTCTGTCTGTGATTTCAAAATAATCACATTTGTTTAATTTCAGATGTTTATTTAAATGCAAAAACCTACTTAATTGTTTTTACGATATTTGTCTGTTCTTGCTGGGAGAAATTTCTGGAATGTCTGAACAGATTTCGATGTAGATTCCACTAAAACATAGAGTGTTTTACGGGGCACGCATTAGGCTACGTTTTGAAATTATTACTTTCTCTTACATAAAGAGGATTTATTAAATATAAATCCAGTTTTATTCCCGTCTTAGTGAAATTTTACACATGTGACCTTGATAACAAGACTATAAATTTGTACTATCTGGATGAGTTTTCTTAAACATTACTGTTTCCTCTCTTTCATACTAATTAGAGCAAAATGTAATCGTGCACTCAGTTTTTCGCAAAAATACCAAAAACATTATACAAATTCACACAAAATGAATGTGTAAAGCCCATAAAATTCCCTTCTAAATGCCTTTTGATCCATTAAGACAACGCTATTACACTTTCATTAATCAAATGTCAAAATTGTAACCGGAAGTTTGTCGTCAGTATTCAACAATGCATCTGTTTCCTACTCAACATAGCAACGATAGTGTTAGCAACGATAAGCGAAGCAAGCAGAGCATGTCGGGGCGGGGTTGTGCCACGTCACGCACAGCGACGTGCAGCTTGGTAAGGGGCTAGGGGAGGATCGGATCAGGGTAAATTGGATGGGGAAGGGACGCGGAAGTGCAGACCAGGACGGATCAGAACAGAGTAAGGTGCGATTTCACAATTTATAGAATGATTTCCTTTTCTTCTCTAAGAGAGGATTGTGATTTTTATGCTACTTTTAATAACAAAATTATATAATATTGTATGAAAACAGTTGAATTAGATTGCAAGGAATTTCTATTCCTAGGATTAGTTGGTTAATTTAGTGTTTTGACGTCAACACATAAATTTAACACTGTCAAATTAAAATTAGTGAGGTTAGAAATATATCCTGCAACTATTCAGAAGATATGTCAGGAACATCTTACGTGAGCCACATAAACCTGGGCCTCTCTATCACAGTTACCTGGGCTTCTTTCAGTCCGCGAGCCTTTTTTCATTCTCCCCCCCCACGTTTAATATTTTTATATAAATACTACGCGAAGTGAGTAAAACATTGAATTCTTATCCCTAAACAAAAGAGGGTAATAGTAGATGGCGGGAAACAATTTGAAATAAAACGTCTGTGCAGTCACAAACCAAACAGGTATGGCGTCATGGAGAAAAACACAGACGTTTACAAGTATGTACAAGTTTATTTACACGTATGTACAATAACCAACTTCTGCTCCGAAACTACACACTTGTGAGTATTTCCCTGTGGATACCCCACATAGCTAGGGAGACCCCGCCTCCACTGACACTTCTCCCGCGCCACTACCGTGACCTCGTCACCCGTGCAATAGGCACGACACGCTCCAGCCTGGGCGTAAAGTTTTGCGCATCGCGCGAGGTTTCCAGAATAAAACCCACCGTGTGAGCTCGTCGATTCGATTTTATACCAGAGTGCAGCCGTCACGTGATCGTCCTAGGTGTAGGAGGGAGGCTCGCGTCTACCACGTGAACTTCCCGGTCAAACTGGCGTCCCCTTTGCCTAAATGTATCCGAACGCCAGGGCGCCCAACTATTCAGCCCACAGGTATGCGATACTTCCGCTCCTCCTCCCACCCACGGCCGTCAACGTGACGCTACACAGGACATCCCTAACTGCTTTGTTCGGCCGGGCAACGCGCTGCAAACGAAGAGATCAGCCTCGCAATTGTCACCTCGCTTTCTTTGCGGTGGCTGTGGAATATTAGTCGGTGTGCACTGGAAGAACTTGACATTTCTTATAGATATTGTTATAGCGTATTATGAACTCGTTTTCCCCTCGTTATAATGTATACGTGCTAAACAAATCTTAAGATTTTCATTTAAAAAATCGAATTTAATGCCAAAAATGATTAAAGAATATTTTACGGTTTATGTGTCTACTACAATTGTTTGAACGAAAAATGCGTCTCATTATCTGCAACGATTCCGGAGATATTTGAGGGGAACAACATGGTGAGACACCTATTGTAATATAATGCTCATAATAAAGTTTGAAATTAAAACCTACGTATATACTTGGCTGCTGAGGGCTTGCTGGGAAAGCAAAAATAAATTTATAAAAGGAAGAAAAATATGTTTTTGTTTAATTTTGAAAATCAATTTCCGAGCGAGTTGAACTTTAGTTAAAAAAAATTATTTCAAGGTCTGCACCTGAAGAGTCTACTTTAGCACTGTAAAATTAGTGTAACTGTGCACTTATTCCTTAGAAAAATAATGAAAAGTATGGGAAAAAGTTATTAGATGAATAAAAATTTAATGAATGCAACGTATAAGAATAACAGAAAACAATTTAAAAGAATAAAATGTGTATATCAATTAGTATAAAAAGTATGTCTATAAAGAATCTATTCAAAAGAAGTCTTCAAAACTTTAAGAAAATTTCAATTTCCCTAATTACAATAGCATGATGAAAAACGGACGTGACTTTTACCTTTAAATCGTAAATTTAAAAAAAGGGAAATTAAAAGAAATCAGTGCAACAGTGTCATTCACATTAAATCAACTAATTGATATTGCACTTAGCCAAATGATTTTGATTTTAAGTTGCAAAGAATTATGCACTCGATATGATAAAGAAACACTGAGATGAGATTTTTTAGATGTAACCTCAATATCTGTGGTGATTGCAGCCTTAAATGATCATTATTTTGGAATAGAATAATATTCAATTTCTCTGGTATTAATCGACTTTTATTTAACGTTTAATGAATGTTATTCAAACGCCGCTATAAGAAGAGACTTGAAAGTGATCGCACTCTCAAGCTTGATATAGAAATTAATCATTCATGAAGTTTCATTATTCTTAATTTACATGCTATAAAGATCTTCAAACACTCGCTTCTCTTGAAAAGGAGAATAATGCATCCTTAACCTTTTGTAAACTTTACGGTAAAGAGCGCAAAGAGAGAATAAATTTTAAGTGAGGATAATGCCCTTCATGAAATAATTCGTCCATGTTAAGGTTGTAAGATGAAAAGTAGGGCAAGAAATTGGCAAAAAGGAACTATGTTCCTACAGGAAAGTTTTGAACCGATAGAATCTTAATTTTAAAGACTTCATTATGAAATATAAAAGCATGCGTTGACGGTTACTGTAGACTCGTTGAACTCTCCTAAACAGAATTTAAACGAAACTATACAGTTTACTTCTGTTCTTGATGCTGGGATGTTGATAATTAAAAGTTGAGGCAGTTTAAAATTCTATTTGTAAGCGAGAGAGGAATGTCAACCTGTTTCCGAGAGAGACTTTAAAACAGTCCACAGCTCTCACCCACTCCACTGCATGCAAATTTATTGCGCGAGGTAGACATTTGTATACACATCCCCTAAAAAGCCTTCACCAGTTGACCCTCGTAAGTAGGAGCGGGAAATGCATTATTTACACTAGTAATTTAACAACAAAATAATTTAAATCCGTGCCTTTTTAGTATTTTTTGAGCTTTTGTTACTTTTCTTCCTAGTATAATTCCAAGTTTGCAATTAGTTATATTAGACAGTAAACGTGAAAACCTTAGTGCGTGAGTTCATTTCGCGAAAATGTCTCTTTCTCTCCTTTTTTCTTTCTCTCTTTCGTTCTCTGTCTGTGTCTCTCGCTCTCTCTGTATCTATCTATCTACCTATCTTTATAAACTGCATTACCCCTCATGTTAATGCGTTTTTTATTCGTAAACGTATATAAGACCAAAAGTATACACTCGAAAATAAATTCCTCCGAAATTTTATTTCTATTGTCTCTGACATAATTTGTTAAGCTAAATATTTTTTAATTATTTCTTTAGTTCACAAGAAGCTATTAATAGATATCAAAAAATTGAAAGTAAAAAAATGAGAATAACAAAATAGTCGAGGAACTAGGACTTTGTTCCTGTTCTTCTTTCCAATAATTTTTTTTACTTGAAATTAGTAATATTAGAATGTAAACGTAAAAACAAGTGCGTGACTTTCTGCTAACTATCCCCTTTAATTACGCATACATCTAATTATCGCTCTTCTGAATATAACTTTCATTTTCAAATTAGTATTAAACTCTACATTCAGAATAACTAATTCCAGTCGTTTATGACAATGTTGTTAATTTGACTTCAAATTAAATTAAATTAAAAACTATTTCTTGCTAAAGTTCATTTCTATTTTCTCCAACTTGCGATTCTTCAGGAAATATAAACTGCAATTGTTTTTTCTTTTATCATGATGTTCGCAATATCGTTTGAAGTATGTGTAAATGCGTAAAGAACAATTAGAAATTTAAAAAATAGGGTCTTTTCCTTTTTAGTATACCAGTTCAATTGACTAAAGATTAGGTTCCCTTGTTTATTAGAAATTGTTCTTTTTTTGGCGAGGAAAATTCACCAGTTCACTAATCAATATCATCTTCCAGGCGGTTAGTTCGTTCTTTTGACTTGCTTATGAAGTAACTGAAAAGTTCTAATTTGTTATTAAGAATACACAATATTAATTTCCTCAGACTCGCTGAAAAGTACAAAACGGCGGAAAAAGTAATTATTTTCTTCAAGGAAAAAGGAATAATACATGATACAAGGGTATGAGGTCACGGTGATGATATGACATTGAAAATTTACGAAACACACATTACGAAACACTAGAATGGGTAGCAAAAAATGAGGTACAATGATGGATTCTTATTTAAGTAAATTCGTGTGTCGCTGACAAGAAATCAGGGAAAAGATTTATTCAATGAAATATTAAATAATGTTGCTGAATTTTTGTCTCCGCTATAATCGAAGCAGTAAATAGTGTATTAAATGAAATTCTGAGAACTATTAAAGTAGTAAGTTGATCGGGAGTTTATGGTGGCCACCAGGTTTACTGTTCCTCTATTGCTCGAGAATTGAATCGAGGCCTGCCGCCAATTATGAATTTGGAAATGCGTTACTAAGTAGTTGTTTGTATTATCAAATATTAATGGACGTGGAAATGTTTCATGATACATTTTTCTCATTATGTCGGCGTGAAATTGGTTGTTTTCGGTGAGTAATTGCGTGTTGTTGTTTTTTTCGCACTGTAAGTCTTTTAAATTGGTGTGTATGGTCTACCGAGATGATCAATTTCTACAACACATCGTAAAAATATATAATGTGAATTGATACGTGAATTCCTTTTTTAAATGTCTATTTGTTTAATATACCCTTCAAAATAAATTCTCTTGAATGTGAAGTGCGCGCTTTAGCACATCGTGGACCACATGGTGTCAAAATGCGTTGGTTATAAAACTGCGTTGGCTATAAATTGAGATATCTAGCGCGAAAAATCAGTTTACCGTATCAAAGGAAGAGTGTCCACCATAAACTTCCGATTTGCCCAGTAGTAATATAAAATTAATCGTATTGTGGGTTAGGAGGGATTTCGAAGCGGCAGTTGCCAATAGAGTAGTAATAAATTAGTAATATAGTAATAAAATTACTTTTAAGTTGTAGTAATACTGTATGCGTTTTTTGTGTAAAACTAATGTTTAAATGTACCGCGTAAACGTTGATTGACTTGTATCACAACGTTCATCTCTTCACATTGTAGAGAACCGATTCCTTTAAAGTGAACAAAATTTTTCGTGTCAAAGGAACATAATTTTCTTTTAGTGAACTGGTAAATTGGAACTGGAAAGTATCAACAAAAAAAATAATAACAGAATGATGTGTAAGTAGCAGGGCATGCAGGATTTAGTGAGATGTTAAACATTTGAAAATTAATGATAATTGGTTTTGGAGAAAAATAAAAGAGAATAGTAAAGAATTACTACTTAAAAAAATTTAGGGTGTCATTTTCCGGGATTTGTATGTAAGAGGAAATAATATAGTTATTAACATACCTAGAAATGTTATGAGTGTTAATACTGCCGAGGCCAAAAGTAAAAAATCGAGGCGGAGCGTGGTGGAGCCGAGATTTCTAATTTGGACGAAGCAGTAACAACACTATAACATTTCGTGGTATGCTCAGCATTTTATCGGTCACCATAAAATCTCACGAATTATGCGAATATTTACGATATTACTTCGATAGTAAACACATGAATTCTGTTGCTGCGGCACGTTAGTACTTTATTGTGGGGTGTTGCTTGCGATATATCTATTTAAACAATATTCGCATACCGTGAGTCGAGAAAGATGGATGAAAATAATTCTCCTGAACCTAAAGTTACCTAAAGAAATGACGTTCGGTTAGGAAATTGGCGCGTTGACTTCCTGGCGACACCTACACATCGTCAGTAAATACAATTACTGGCGTACTTTCATTTGGTAGAATGTGAGTAAAATGAGGTTAATTTACTTAATATACATTTTTATAATTGTACTATTAATAATATTACAATTAAGAATAATTGTTCCCCAAAAAGGTGAATTACTGCTGAATAGTTTGAATCTGATTTGTTTTGTACGTCGCCATGTTTCTTCCTTAACAAACATTTGACTTGCAATGAATCGATGGTTGTTTACGTTGCTAAGGATGTTAAAATTCGTTGCTATGGCTCTTAAACTTCTTAACATACAGGTAGGCACAAGTGCGCTTAATAAACCTGCAGGGTTGCATGTTAACAGTGGTTAAAGACGCATGTGACCGATAAAAAAATAACGCTCACAACCATAAAATACTTGTGCCAATTTTTGTGGTATCATTTTATTGTAGATAGACAATTCTTTCTTTGTCAAACTGTTTTAATAGAGTTTAATTCACTTTACTTACACACACTAGAACTTTACACAGGTCAGTGAAAGTTAACTAGTGTTATAATTGTAAATAGTGTTTAGGGAGCTAACAGATAATTAAACAAGAACATATTTCCACACCCTTTTTATTTCAGTTATTAATATTTCAATATTTGACGGATTTGCATTGTAATGTTTTGCATTGCATATGCCGATGAAAATGTGATGAGCATACATTCATTTTGAAATTTGTCATTATCTTCATAAGAATTTAGTTTTGCCTATAGAATTTGGGTTTGTCTGGTTATTCATAAGCTGAACTTTTTTATTCCACACTAATTTGTTAGGTTTTTATTTATAAATGTTGTCTTTTTTTACCATTGTATAAATCACGACGAGTTGTCTTTTTTCTATCTTGTGGTTGATATTTTAATTATAGCTGCTTGGTTCCTTTATAAACCTTCCTACTTCGCACCAGATATGCTACAGGTATAACATGTATTTAATATTTCGTCCTAGAAGATGTTTTAAACTTAATTAAGGTTAAAGTGTAAGTAATCCCAATCCAAATAAACCCAATTTAAGGAAGTACTGTCAATTACAAAATTAAAATGACAATCGTCACAAACCTGGGTCACCTACACAATACTTGCCGTAAAATGTACTCCTAAATTCTTATGGGGTTCACTAGTTTGTTAAATGCTTTTGGCCTTTCTAGAAACAAAAGGCAGTACCAATCATATTGAATTATAAAAAACTGAGGGATTCATAGATCTGGCATATTGTCCACTAAAATGGTTAACTCATTGATTAATTCAAAATATTACCGCGAAAAAGCAAAATTCGAATAAAGATGTATGGCAGTTGATTTTGTCATAAAAATTCACATTGAAAATAATGTTAATTGGATTTTTAAAAAAACTTATACTTCAATAATTCAGAATTTCTTAGCCCGTTTGGACAAGAAATAGTTTTTGTTTAAGGTAAAATATACTCAACAATGATAATTAGTGTAAAAAATTATCACGTATGTGTATAAATTTGTAGTATTCTGCTATGAATTTTGTATGTCTATTTACCCAATTCAATGACAATAATTAAATTTCTGGTTTTGAATGTTAACAAGAGTTAATGTCTCATTGTCCATATTCCATTTTTTATGAAAGATTAAGATAAATGTTACAATAATGAAGATGTATTAAGTGGTTTACTTAATGAAAATTATTTAATTACGGCATTCTAGAATCATCTATCATCCCAGACGTTAACATGTTTTTCTTTCCAGAACAATAAGCATGTATTCCAATGAAGGTATAAAATAAAACTGACCATCAGTATAAACTCACTTAATGTGAAACTATGCAAAACACTAAAACCTGTTTCACATCCTTGCCAAGGTTTAGGGGAAAATTATTTTTAATCGCATTAACAACTTTAATTATTTTTAAAATGTTTTCGAAAGCTCGTTTCACGAGACTCGTGACTCTGGCTACGCAGTAATGCGTAGTATAAAATGCTACGCATACTGCTGCTATAAAATGCTACGCATAAATATGCCACAAAAAATATACTATGATTTTACTAGATACTCCATGATTTGTCTAGATTTCAAGCCTAGAATGGCCATAATATCCATACTGTAATCTTGTAACCTAGAATTATGTTACAGTTGAAATATTACGTGTGTCTAGAAGCAGGGAAAAGGTGGAGTTTTTGTGGTTTGACTTCCTTGAAAAAAGATATGAAAAATGCCAATGATTAAAGAACATACAAGCGAGTAAGCAGCAAGGGTGTGAATTGACAATTTTCTCCAGAGAGAGAAGTTTAAATCTTTAAAAAGGGACTACAATATCATACCTCAATCAACAAATAGAAGTATGAAATGAAGGAAATTTGCACTTATGTTTTAAAGACTGAATAAATAATAAGAATCCTCTTGAGAAATGTTTTTTTTTTCAAAATGCTTTGATGTGAATATTTCTAAGAGAGAATATTATAAATTAGGGACCTATATGCGCATTAGTTGTGTCCCTGGTACGAAAAAGAAAACAAGAGGTGACCTAAAGTTGATCCCCTGCATGGCCCTTTTGAATTCTCCGGATGAGATACCTCAAGGCAACAACTTACTGTTTCCACTGCAGGGTCTGAAATTGGAGGTTCTAGGGTTCATATTTCGACGATGGCGGATTTTCGACATTAGCAAGATAGCTAGCTCGTACTTAAGTCGTTGACTGAAAGAGAATTCTAGCGACCGGCTGCATTGATCGATACTTTTCCGAGGTTTCTCCGATCAGTTCCAGACAATGCCGGTGCAATACTCTAATAAATGGGCCACGAACGGCACGCGATCTTTCGATCTTCGTCCTTGTCTCCATTCCCTTACATACACGCACTTACACCTAACATTACCTACACTACCACTCATGTCGAGAGACCAGTCGGGAGCTTAGATCATGTCCTGGTTGGGGCGGTGCGCCACTGGCGGATGTACCTCGAGTGACAACGCCTGCAAGACCGTGTGTAAGTCGGAGCTAGATCTCAGATCTAGGAGCTAGATCTCTGCTAGATCTCAGCAGAACACCGCGACCTCCTGGGATATAAGATCCACTGCACCTACGGAAGATATCAGGGGCGGATCCAGCCGATCATTTTGTAGGGGGCCATTATAGATTTTTGTCAAATAATAAACATTTGTTATTATATTATATATTATTTGTGTAGTGTATAAATGATACTATACAATTTATTTTTTAAATATTTACATCATTCTAACATAAATATTTTAATCGATTTTGCCAAATAAGATAACGGACGAAAATTCGGAGGGGTGCATGACGCCCATGGCCTCTCCCTGGATTCGCCACTAAATAAACTATAGCTGTTGACGCGCCCCCTCCAAAACAAAAAAAATAAATAATACCTGCATTCAACCGTAAATCAACCCTGTGAATTCGCAACAGGGCTGGCATGTGGAAGGGGCATGGCATGGCCGTAGGAATACCGGAGGCTTGGAGGCGGATGCGAAAGCTCCGGCCACGCGGAGTCGCGAGGTGTCGATTGCGTTGGGGCGACGCGGTCGGCCGCGCCCTGAAGAAGGACAGAGGGCCCCTAATCCCTCGCCGTTCTGGACCCTTCGCCCTCGCCCCCCAACCGGATATCGAATGTCTTGTGGCGCCGCGGGGCGCCGTCGTTCCCCTCTCCATAAAGCGCAGAAAGAAGCCCCCCACCCCTCCCCTCGCAATGCCCAGCGGTATAGGCATTATTCCAATGCTGCCTGCAGCACTTCCTTTCTATGAACTTGCCTTTCTGTATTTAGAAAAACATATTCATGAACGTTCATCGAGAAACATGAAATTCATTCACCAGACCATTCTTCTAGTAGTGAAGCTATTATTTGTCATTAAAATAACGAAAAACAGGATACATTTTGAAGATGATTTGCGAGTAACAACATATTACATATAATTGAAAAATTGGGTATGCAACATAATCACACAAACATTATGATATTTTCTTTTGACAGAAGTGTTCGATTTAGTTTGGAGATTATCTTTAAAATTTCTTTATTTCATTGCATTACAGGAATCGTGTGAAGAACGGAGAAAGATGGAGAAGGAAGAGGAAATAAGAGTTAAAAGTGGTGAGAATCTAGAAAGGGGAGGAAAGGAATATTGCAAACGTTACTAACAAACATAAAAATATTATTATTTTATTAAGGTCGAAAGACTATTACAATTAAATAATCATTAAACTATAAAGCCCAACTCTTTGCAAAAACAGTACATAAATGATCACGTTTACCAATGAACTCTCAATTTTATTGGCTACCTGCGAAAGTGAAAATACGAGTGGAGATAATGTGAAGAAAAGTCATAGGTAAATAATACTAGAAGTTGAAAGCACGAGTAGTAGAAGAAACAAATATTAGGCATGCAGCTGGTAACCATAAAATCAAAACGGGCGACGCCTTGCAAAACCATACGTTTGTGTTCACTTTTTGCCTTCAAATGTCTCTTTCCATATCTACTTTCAAAAGTATTCATACAAGATGTGAAGATAGCATCAGATGAATGGACATGAAACAAGAGGAGAGAGAGGATAAGGACGCAGGAACGTAATGAAACGGACGTAGGTAATGTTACTGACAACCTTACGACAGAAACTCAATTACTATGGACTCTACAACCCGTAAGTATAGTCATAACACCTAAATATTAAAAAATTCCTAAGGTTTCTGAAGTGTTAATAGGCAACAGTTGATAATGGATGTTGATATTTCTAATTAAAATATTGTATTTTCTCGCAAGTAACCCCCCATTTTCTTAAGTTGGCAACAAATAAAGCAGAGAGAATAATTCCAGAATATCTCGAAATGATGCGATATATTTATTTCGTACAATATCTTTAACTTTTCAAACAACGTTGCAAATGGATACATATTTTTATTTTGGACATCCCATCTGCGATTTTTTTTAGGATCTGCTGACAATGCAAACTGCATCGAATTAGCAGTTTGTAAAGAAAGTATTAAGGTACATGATTACGAATTCTTAGAATATTTTGACATAGCTACGAAAGAAACCCAATGTTATAGCTACAACGGTAAATTATACGGTGGCCTTTACAATGAATGTCCTTATACAGCTACCAAATAAAGCAAGAATACAAAGAAAGACGCAACCTTGAGGAGCAAGAGGAGGAAACGAACGCAGAAAAGGGAGGAAATGGATTTTAGGCATGCTCCTCTGACCTACATTGACATTAGGTGTGTTGCCAATGACCGTATGAATAAAGCGCGGGGCAGGGCCTTGCTAAAACGGTAGGTTATGCGTTCACGTTCACCATCAAATGCCCCAGTTTGGCTTTCGGGAAAAGCAAGAACTCGCGGATCAAATAAACCGTGAGGAGGAGGAAGAGGAAACGAGGGCAGGGAGAGGGCGCCGGAAGCGGAGGAAACGCACGTCGGAGGAAGGGCCGGGGTAGGGCGAGAGAGTGATGGCTGCTCATCTGCGAGGCGACGTCCGGGTGACGAAGGAGGAACGTTAGGTGCGCGGCGAAGCGGTCGGGCGCCTGCGGAACGCCGGCGGTGAAGCTGGGGCGGGGATGAAGCGGGGCCGGGAAGGGGCGGGGCGGCGCCGGAACGGCGGCGATGAAGCTGGAGTCGGGGCAAGTCGGGGATTGGGGGTGGGGCGGAACGCCGGCGGTGAACGTGGGGCGGGGATGAAGCACGGGCGGGAAAGGGCGCCGGGACGGCGGCGATGAAGCTGGAGTCGGGGCGAGGCGGGGGGTGAGAGTGGGGGTGGGGCGGAACGGTGGCGGTGAAGCAGGGGCGGGGACGCGGCTGGGCGGGGGGGGGCTGCGCTAGGTGGGGCGGGGCGGGGGGTAGATGGTAGAGCGGGCTGGAGTCGGGGCGAGGCGGGGGATGAGGGTGGGGTGGGGCGGAACGGTGGCGGTGAAGCAGGGGCGGGGACGCGGCTGGGCGGGGTGGGGCTGCGCTAGGTGTGGCGGGGCGGTGGGTAGATGGTAGAGCGGGCTGGAGTCGGGGCGAGGCGGGGGATGAGGGTGGTGGTGGGGCGGAACGGTGGCGGTGAAGCAGGGGCGGGGACGCGTCTGGGCGGGGCGGGGCTGCGCTAGGTGAGGCGGGGCGGGGGTGGTAGAGCGAGGCGGGACGGTGAGGGCAGGAGCGGGACGGGGGCGGGGCGGCTGCGTAACGGAGGCGGTGAAGCTGCAGAGGGCTGCGGTGCGGTGCGGTTGCAGGGCCTGTGCGGGGCGGGGAGGGGGCGGGGCCGGGCGCAGGAGCGGGACGAAGTGCCTGTAAGTGGGCGCAGATCGAGGTTGAATGGCCGGCCTCGCTCTCGTCGATGAGGCGGGCGATGGAAGGGGCGGGGGCGGGGGCGAGGGCGAGAGCTGGGCAGGAGGGCGAGTGGATTACCGCCCCCGGGGAGAAATTCCCGAATAAATGACGCCGATTTCTCAACGTCTGGATTCTTCCGGTGATCATTTATATTTGTTAGCATTGGACCTGCGCTTGTTCGAGCAACGACAAAACGCCGTCTCGTCGGCCGGACGTTTGGGTAGGTGGCTGGACGCGACCTGCCCGTCGTTATGAGGTAAGTATTTAAAACCTCTGGTGAAGGAACAAATTGAATTGTGACAATTCTTCAAGAAATTTCTGAAACTGATTTTTTCCAGAGGGTAAAACTATGAAAAGTGCTCGGTTTTTCAAAGTTTCGAAAACACTTTCATCTCTCTTTATACTATTCCTGTTTATTTGAGTAAAAGTTTGTGTGTGTGTGTGTGTGTGTGTGTGTGTGTGTGTGTGTTTGTGCATGCACGCGTGCAGAAATATCAGACGGACCAGTACTTCTGAAATGTTTGGCTATTATCTTCGCATGTATTGCGGGCGTATTGTGTGTAATTGCCTGAAGCAAATGTTTTTAATCTGATGTCCGCGAGAACGCTTTGGCAAAGGAATTTTGAAGTTGATCTGTTCACAGAAAAAATGAAAACCCAAACACCTTATCTTCTCTAATACTAATTCAAATTTGGAATAGTGAACTCTTCAGTTTCGGTAGCGTTGAATAACCAGTACGCTAAGCATTTAAACGGAGATACAATACTGAGATCGCACATTCTTTGGGTTGGCAATAAGTGAGCGAAGAAGTTAATAGCGAAAGAAGTTAATAAACACTGATCATTTGACTTGAATGCATTAGATCCAAAGCTTTAGAAAACAGTCAATCGTGCTTTCTCTTCCTTATTTGAGAGAGTGGCAAAGGTAAAATTTTTTGACACAGTGAATGTTTGTACTCATAACTTGTTGATATGTCTTTGGTATAATATATTTTTCATATTCTCAATATATTTATTAGTATCTAAGTATCTGAAATATATGAAATACACGTTTGTTTCAAACCATATGTTTTCAAAAGCTCCAATGTGATATGTGCGTTTTTCTGGAAGTTCGGCGTAGGCAAATACTGAATCAATGTAGTTCGCACATTTCTTGGCAAATATTTCATCTAACTTGACATTTTTATACGCGCAATGGAATGTTTGATGTCCAATGAACATGAAATTATGAAATACATTTAAACTGCGAATTTAATCTATTTTAGAAGGTAAAGAGTTTAAATATCAATTAATGTAGTCAGAGTACCGTTGAGATGAGTGGCCACAAGGACATATACGACACTGTGGAAAAAAATATTTACAAAAATCTCATGTACTTTTTTATGCTTACATTACTTTACATCAACACAACTTGTCACAACGCAGAACAGAATGCGCGCGCGGCAAACGCAGAAACGTGGGCCAGGGAGGGGGAAGATTCGCTGCACAATGCTTATAAAATAGTTTGTTTTCTTGCCCGGCCTGGATAGGCGATGCTGAAGGGCCGTAGCTGCCTCGGCTCGAAGTGCCGCGGGTTCGAATCCCGCCTCGGGCATGGATGTTTGTGTGTTTGTCTTATTATTAAGTGTTCTCCCTAGTTTCCCCTAGAGTTCAACAATGGCAGTGGTCGCTGTATGACCAAGATGTTGAAAAGCAATTTAAAAACATATTGTTTCCCGTTTGTCAGCGGCAACTCAGCATGGGAATTTGGCAAAATGATGAGGATGGCCTTGCGAAAACAACAACTTTTTAAAGAACAATTTTAAACAAAATGGAGGGCAATTTATATGCCAGTTTAGTGTCTTGAATTTGTGAATTAAGAAGAATTATGAGCGAATTTCTTTTCAACTGCAAAACAACGATAATAATTTAAAACAATAATTCCATAACAATCAGTGCTTAAAATACTCTTAATATGATAACTATATTATTTTTCAGCTTAAATACATTGAATTCTTTTGTGATTTGCATTTTACAAATGACTCACTGTTGCGCATACACATTTAATTTACTCATACTACTTTCCCCCCCCCCAGTCCCACGAACGTTCTTTTTAAAACTCTATAATATCGCAATTAGACGTCAAAAGCTGTAAACGATAAAGAGCAGATGCATTTTTGGAGACACTGATTTTTTTCTCGCAAATTCACAAGTTGACAAATTCATAGTGTGACATACCAGACTGTCACACAATATTTTGATGGGAATTGGGGACAAAAATTTATTAAATTCTTCGTAAAAAGTGTAAGTGTTGAGGGAATAGGCATGCAGGCCGGGCGTTCCTTAGCAACCAGGGAAGCGGAAGTAAATAAACATAGCTCGACAAGTTACCGACAGAAGATTGTGATATAAGGACATGTGGGATTGGAGGTAAACTGGTAATGGGGTATGAAGTAGAAGGAAACTCGAGATATTTTTGTAAAACAAGAGATAAGAATGTATGAAAGTTATGTATGGTTGAACTTCGTAATATTTGGGGAGATGAGCTTTAGACCGTGTATCGTACACATCGTATTGCAGAGGTTATTGTAAATGATAGATGCGGGATTTGGTGTAATTTTGCGGGAAATAATTGAGCAGTGAGGACTTATATTTTGTGTGCGTAATTCTATTTGGGACTTTGAATAATTTTGGCACCGGGAGTGCGCAAATCGGTCTTGAAGAAAATACAGACGTGAGAGCAGGGAAGAGAGGCTCCAGACATATCTTGTAGTTTAGAGGATGAACTTTATATTTTATCGCGTTAAAAGTTGGAGGAATTAATTAGAAGAAATATACTTTCGTGTATCGTGGATTAAGTATAACGTGACAGTCTTGGAGTTAGTGCCCATCCGTGGCAAAGAATAGGGAAGTAAGTGAAACAATTAGTAAGTTGAGGAGGACATTGACCCGGCAGCGGACCGAGAACAAGATACAAGAGAGAAGATTGGTCGGAGCGGTGGATTCTTCCTGGTCTCATCGTCCAAGAGCGCATGGACATCTGGATATATGGAAAATGGTAAGAGTAATAGCGCTATAGACAATTTTTACGATCGGTCATGACCAAGGTGACATTTCATGTTAAAAAGGATTAATAGATGAATAAACTTATAACGTTCTCATTCTGAAAAAGAAAAGCTGATTATCATTTCTTTAGCATCTTGTGCAATCCACAGTTTAATAATTTCTTTCCAGAAACAAATTTCAGATTCCTTGCTTCTTCTGTATGGAGAGCGGATCGAATGACCGTTTGCTAGGAAGAAAGTAAGTACCGGCGACGATTATTTTCGTAAGAACCCAACCGGCAGAGCTAGTAGGATAATTATTTCCCTTTAGATGATTTTGCGGGAAATTTAAAATCGCAACCCTTTCCTGGCGCCCAAAAATGATATAAATTCGGAAACCGGTTGCAGAAATTAGTTTACAGAAACGGAGAGCGTTTCAATACGAAACGCAAACGAATAGACTTCACTTGCACTTTCCTAGGATGTGAGTTCTAATCAACACAGAAGCCTCCGAAAAGTGCCAGATGGGAGAAAAGAGACAGTATGCAACTAAAAAATTACGTTTTTTATACTTGATTATTATATAAGTATGTAATGCATTTTATTGTATACCAGAATTAATAAAAAAGCAAAAATGATGCTGAGAGAACCTCAGAAAATGCTTGAACCTCAGAAACTGGGTGTGAGAATTAAGGTTCGCGCAGAATGAGAATAGGTGAACTAACACAATCAAATATTTGCTTTTTTCATTAAAAAAACTATTTCACTGTTTTTGTATTTTTTACCTCAGTTCCGGGTTATGTAACAAACCCACAGACATCTCTCAAATGGACGAAGGCTACATAGTTACCTTCCAAGCTCTGTGCCCATTTGAAATTAGAAATATAAAAAACTTAAAACATATAATTCTTTTATAGTAGTTTATGCCATTAGTTTATAATATTAAGCATTAATGCATGGATACACGTTTTGAAAAGCGAGTACATGTTTTGAGCGACATACGGAGTGAGTTTTTAAATTTGTACGAATGCAATAAAGCAACAATATAAACGAGTTGCGTACGTTATTTTTTGTATAACAGCATTAAAAATTTAAAAGAGAATCAAACAACTTTTTTTAGGCGTCTCAGATATTTGACATCTGTGCGAGAAAAGGGCTGTCGGCTGTTCCATTTGCCGCTTCCTCCCCACGATTCTCTCGCTGGGATTGGCTGAATGTGTGACGACCCAATCATTTGTGCCGTAAAATGCACTTTTATGAACGATTTTTGCAGCAGAGAATGTAGTTTATAATGTTGCTATACAAAAAATACATATTTCTATATATCTAAATAAATTTTAGGTATTATTATGATGATAGATTGAAAAATACTGGTACTTGAAAAGAAAACGACAACCGTTGCCATCTCACCTCGCAAGACGACCGTCGCGTAGACGTCTGTCTCAAGGTGGCGGAGCTGTTCGGATTTGTGGCGGTCGTCCACTGCTGCATTATGGAGCAGGCAGAGCCTCGGGGCTCGTCCGGAGGAAAAAATATATCACCGACTGCCTTGCAGCGCCCGGATTTTAATTTCTTCCGACTTAAAATAACTTCGCCGAAGAGAGACTTGGGAACTTTTCCGTACCAGGCGCCACTTTAAGCTTTCGCGACTGCGCCAGCTCTTCGCCGTAACCTCTTGGGCGGTTGTCCGGCCGTCCAACTGCCCGTCCATCCGATCGTTTGCTCATCCGTTCCAACTCTCTTTTCCAAGACGTTTAGATTATTATTTATGCAGCCTCTGAATGATGCGAATTGATATAACATAAATCAGCATGTTCATATGCCTAGCAAGGTTTTTATATATTATATATATATAATATATTATATATTATATATATTATATTTATGTATTATATACTACTTCGTGCCACCTCCCTAATGTTTCATGCAGTGGGTATCTTAACGTTGATAGGTTCATAGATAGGGAAGCGTATCTCGGAATTTGCTTTGGGGTGAGTCCTGAAGGTCACGGATTTTCGACAATAACTATATTGCTAGGTCAAATTCACCCGTTGTCTGGAAGAGAATTCTAGCGGCAGGCTGCTCTGATCGGTAGTTTTCCGGGGTTTCTCCAATATCAGAGCAATGCCACAGCAGTACCTTGTATAAACGGTGCACGAACCGCGTGCGTTCTTCCATTCCTCGACCTTGTTCTCTCTTCTCCCCTTACATACATGCTTTCACTTACATGCACTGCACTACTAAAAACGATCGGAGACCAGCCGGGAGCTTAGAACTTTTATCATTAATGCACTGCCCATTGGGAAGATAATTGGAGCGAAAATTTCCCGCACGATGACGTGAAAATTGGTGTCAGATCACATGCTCCTAAGAGCAATACCGCCACATCGCCGGCTATAACATGGACTGCACCCCAAGAACCACTGTTATTAACGCCAGGGGAAACACTGAATACTCACCCAAGCGATCAGTTAAATCATTTAGATAAAGAAAATATTCCTTTGAATCGCGTGTTTGTTCATTAAATGTAATGATTTTAATACTCATTTCCTCATGAATCAATTACAATAATCTATTACAGAACGAAGTGTCGGATGCTCAATTTCAAATTCGGTGATATCGATAATTAGACTGCATTTTCTCTCTGGTGAGGCTAGCATATATGTTTTGCTATTCGTAGCTGAAGCAAACAACAACTCCGAAATCTTGTCAAAATAGTAATACGAAGGAAGTTTAAAATGAAATCGTCGGTAATTGGGGTCAAAGCTCTGACTACTCGCAGCTATAATTGCATCATTTTAATTGAACTTCGTATAAAAACTTTCACAAATCCCTCTCTTATCTCACGTATGCCTACATGATGGAAAGACAATTCTTTCAATATAGAATAAACTATAATCAGTAATTATTGAATTAATTTGTGGGTTTCAAGTGCCTTTTAGTTTTCTTTATAATACATATATTTAGTGTGAAAGTCGGTTCGGATTTGTGTAATTTCTTTTGTGTGATTTTATGTAATTTCATTTTGTGTGTAAACGTGTAAGCCAACTTTTCACCCTGCTGAAACAGGAGATCTTTGCCCTACAAAGGATATCCGTTAAGCCCTTAAAAGGCTCTAAAGTCTTTGGAATTTCTATATTTAGCAGTAAAATACTACTTGATATTATTATTTCGAGTCAATTTCATATCTGAGTCTACTTCTACGTGCTATTTCCTGTGTGTCTCTATATCATACTTCTTGTGTATTATCATTTGTATCGTATCACTGCATGAATTTTATTAAAAGTTCAGAAAATTGAGTAAGACCTTTTCTTTGATATGAAAAATTGTAGAAAACCGTTTTCTGTCATCCCACACAATGGAGAATGACGTTACTGAAACCGTTCAACACATTTCTTTGCTGTCAGTTGCGAATTACGCATTAGAAATGAAATCTCTGTCACCCTTTGCCCCTTCAATCCCCCACATAAACGTTAACCCTCACTTACCCCGTATCCCATCTCCCATCCACTCAGGTCTTCGCGGAGTTTGTATAATTTAGGAAGTGCCCGCCAGGGGGCAAACGGGTTTGCCAACCATCGCGAAGACGCGTCTAAGGTGATTAATGGAACCCACCGTCCCCTCCAGCCAGCTGCCCAGCTTTTCAAGGGGAGTTTCAAGCCACGCCACTTGAAATGAAACTCTAGGAATCCCCAGCGTTCGTCGTGGAGAAAATATGAACTGCCAAGTGTCCACCTCGCGTGACAGTCGCGGAAAATTAAAAAAACGCCGCGAAACTCCGTCTGCTGAGAGCCGTGTTTTATCGCCATCGAGATTTATTCGGCTGCTGCGGTTTATGGTTCTCGCGGCCGACGCGAAAGCCTCGCTGCTAGCGGTGAAGGCGCACCTGATCTTTAATGAATGGCTGACGCCACCACCGCTGGAGAAGCAGGTGGTCCTCAGAGACGGATGACTGCCCAGACCGAGTGGTACATTCCTCCCAAAAATTTATGCCAGTTCTTTGCGTTCTTCGCATTATCCAGCGGAGAGGTATTCGGTACGCTTTGTTACGGAATACCGGTTATATATTCCCTGAATAAAATATATGCGAAAAAAATAAACAAAATTCCAAACTTTGAGAAACTGCCTTAGTGCTCGAAAATATAACATGTTAGAATGTGTTTATTAAATAATACTTCAGAACGACATGATGGGAATCAAAGTAATCACACATGCGGTTCCAAGAGAAAGACTAGGGAATCACAATCTCTTCGATCTATAAAGTTTGAAATAAGCACTTCGTTCCATTTTCCTTTAACATTATAACAATAACAAACTAATATATATTGTGTTTATCCCTCACGGATAGCTCATTGGTCAGTGAGGTCGCTTCCCATGATGCGACCCCGGGTTCGATTCCCGGTGGAGTAAGTTTGTAGTAAGCGTTTTCCTTGCAATATCTTGTATATGTTGCATGTGACGATGAGAAGACTCACTTTTCAGGTTGAGATGATCAGAACACGGCGTAGGGATGCCTACGTGCTAACCACACGTACACCGTAACCGATGGTCGCAAGGCCGGGACACCGCTGGTAGGCCCAGCCTTCGTCAGAGACTATTGTGCCAAAGTACATACATATTATGTTTATATCACAATGTATGATTTAATGTTTATTTGTATTACTAGAAAAAATTACTCTAATTTTAAATGAATATTCTGCAATACAAACTATGATAGTCCTACATGTGTAGCCCTCCTTGAGCAGTTTTTCTGATGAGCGTCAAGGTGGCACCCTTGCTGACAGAAAATAAATTTTGAGGTGTAGTAACGACGCGTAGTATCAACGATGGGAGAGGAAATATGTAATTTAAACAAGGCGAGCTCAAAATAAACTAAAACCAGGGGAAGCAAGTTGAAGCGATTCGAGACCAATTGAAATGCGGAGAAACAAAGTTCGACGAGCTCTAAAGAACCAAAAATGAGCCTTGACTAGCTCTAGTCTGCCGAATCAAGATAAAATCAAATTTTATTTACACTTAAAGTGGCTTAATCGGACAAGGGGTTTCGCAGACCAGGATTCAAACCCGAGTCCTGCAATCTTCATGGCAGCGAGTAAGCAATTGAATACCTGCCGGCAAAAAGCGTTGTAACCCTCACTTTTCTGTAATGCTGAGTTTCCTCGCATAAAGGTTGTATGTGGTGGGAGAGAGGCATGTAGGAAACTATGTTGGAAAACATGGATATTAAGTGCCTTTTTTCTTCTTCTTTAATTTCGCCACGGATCGCACGGGTTCATAAACGTTACAATGGAGGAAGAAAGTCGTGTGTCGCTAAATTTGCATTTTGTGGGTTACAATGTTTTTGCCGGCAGGTATTCAATTGTTTCCACGATCTGTACCAAGCGGAGGCAAAATTCGATCACATAAGCCCTGGGATCTCGTAATGTTCTCTCTCTCTTCGATTCGAAGAGTCGTGCCAAATAGTGTAATACAAATCCTGTAATGTCCATACTCTTTATAGAATTCTCAGCTGGCCACAATGCTGTAATATTCAGTACCTACTTCTTTTAATACTGCTTGGTAAAAAGGACACTTATCCTCAAAACACGTAAAACGCCGTTATAGAAGCGCTTCCACCCACGAGTAGTCGGGTTCTTAAGCACCACTTAGGATAGCAAACCCACCTCGGATGGCCCGTCCCTTGGTAAGGGGGAGAGCCTTGTGGTACTCCACAGTTTTTACGAGGCCAATTAACCACGTAGATCTCACGTGTAAGCTTGTTTGCTTGCGGTATTACTGTCTCTCCTTAGGCCGTGAGAAAAACGCCCTAAGGCTCCGTGGGCCGCCCCGCTCCACCCCTGCAACCACCCCCTCCGCAGCCCTCCACCATCGCCACCGCTTCCACGTGCAAGGGCAGGTGCGCGCTAGTTCCCAACTCGGAGCCATTTAAGGTTTAGCCATTAAGACATTAATGGGACCCGGCTTTATCTAATTATCTCTAGGGAAACAAATTGTCTTCAGTCGGTGTCCCGGAGAGAGAGGTTTTTATAACCCCACAACCCGTGATTGGGGTTGGCAGCAGACTCAGCGGGACGAGTGAGGGTGGGAGGTGCCGGAGGCGTGTAATCGGGGCTAGAGGTAGTTCAAGAAGAGGCAAACGTTGCTGCTGGCGGTCCTGGATCACTGACTTATGGAAGAAGATAAGGAAGACAGAAGATATATTTGCCATGGAAGGGGGTGACAATGAGAATGAAGTTTGTGTCTGCAATTGGGATAAGCTGAATTGAGTGAGCGAACTGCTAAAAAACTGGAATAAAATATGCGATCAATCAACAGAATGAAACGTCGATCAATAGTATGTTTTGTTGAACAACACTCCCGTGAAACATCAAAGCCAAAAAAATTCATTGACAGTAATGACGTTATGTAGTAAAATTGTGTTTCTATTTTGGTGATCCGTTGGACTTTTTTTAAAGGGAAGTTAACATCAGCAATCACGCATCATAATTCACATGAATATTAATATGAGAGCATAGATTTTATTAGACTAAAAAAATTCGAATCCTAAGGCTCTTTATCAGAGCTGTTACACATGTAACATTCCTATCAATTAAATAAAAAGTGATCTGTCGACATCGCTTATTCTGATTTCAATAAAATTACTACAGTGCGATATTGAAGAAATATTTCAAACACTTGTCAGAAAAAATCGAAAAACAATAATTTCACAAAAAATGTTCTCCTTTTTAGTCCTTTAACTATACGCAAGTTAACATACATATTCAATAAAGAATTCACTAAATTCAATAAATTGTTTCTGTAATGTATAACAAATTAAATCCATCCACAGAAAATATCCTGCTACATGTGCGAAATAAGAAGCATAACAATTTCTCCGTTTACCAAATGCCCAGATCCTCCCCCCTGCTGCTGCACATTTATGTTTATTCACAAAAATAATCTGGCTGAATTACATTGTCTTCAATCAAATGTAGCTGGTATCTAAATACTGTTACTTATTCCACAATTAAATATCAAATAAAAATTACAAACGTCTGTGGCAAAAAAGTAACAAAAACTATAACAAAAATAAATGTTATTTGCTCCATTAGCTCCACATATCTCTTGATTTTAAGAAATTGTTGCGGTAACGGTTCAGTTGGTTGCACCCAACCACAAAGAGAAAGAAATGGTGCTACATGAGGAGTAATGAGCGGTGCAGCGAGGCCCAGCCCCTTCAACCCTGCATGTCGCTTCCACGTCCCCTTTCCGAACCCTGAGCAACTCCGCTCAATTAATCCCGTGCGTAGCAGCCTCACGGAGGGGGAGGAAAACGTGAAATATCGATGTCATGTCTGTCTCGTTTAACGCACGAGAAAAATGATCGCAGCAATGTAAGGTACTAATGGTTGTTCTGCAGAATGTGAGGGTGATCTTTAGGAACGAGCGGTTGCAAGTAGACAACATGATTTGTTAAACTTGGATTTTACGAAGTCTTTTGTTGCAGCGTTTTCGGAGATTATGTGGAAGATTTCTAGAGTAACAAGGATTGTGAAATAAAATACAGTTTTTGTATTTTACTGGAAATGAAATACTATAAGGTGCAGATTTATTATCACTGCAATTGGACATAATCCGATAGAAGTTTTACCATGAGATACAGAAAATTTTTACCAACCACAAACTAAATAATAGCACAAATAATAATATTGCGAGTTATAAGTAATAATACATACAGGCTAAAATACATATTTCTTAATTAAATCAGAAAATTAGGGTGATCACATGAGTCACGTTTACTGTACTTCACCGCATCGCATTGCACTGCACTGCGCCCTTCTACGTCATTCACTGAACGCCATTTAATCACAATTATTGTGACATATTTCTCAATTTACAGACACAGAGAAAAGGTTTTGAAAGTTGCAGCGGGTAAACTTTGTCAATCTCTAATGGATCTGTTACTAATAAAACATCCCAAAATCTTTCTTTTTTCGTATTCGAATGTTCATGACCACCTCTACCAAAATTACTGACAAAAGAATATACTCATCCAAGTGGTGAGGCGGAAGAGCAAGCCTAATAGCCTGGGCATCACCATTAATGAAAACACTTTTTTTTGGGGTCGTGAATTGGCCATCCGCCGAAGACCACGCGAATGCGCCACTTGTACCCACTAAGCCCCAGTCCTCTTCTTCCGTGGACTTCACCTTTTTTTGGGGGATCAGCACTTTTATGCCGAATGTATTATTACACCCCACGGTTGTTAGCCCTGGGAGGATGAAGTATGAGATGATGATGATGATGATGATGGGTGAATGGACAATTACAATCATACAAACACAAACACACAAAACCATGCCTGAGGTGGGATTCAAACCGGCGATCCTTCCGTTCGAGATCATCACGACACTACCGCCTTAGCGACTTCGACTATTCGGAATGGCAATGAATACACTATTATTATTATGATCATAATTATTAATATTATTTATGATCTAAGCTGAATTTTCTCCCTAGCCGGTTGTCCAAAGTGGTACGGTTAACATAAAAACACTAAGCTTCCCACTTATTTTTCTAATTTCCAGCGGTTCCCATAACTCATTTATGGTTCTTGTTCAGTAGGTAGACGTCGCTATTATCTGAATTACATCTAGATTTTCTCGGGTTGGAATTATTTATGGGTTCCAACATGCCATCGTGTATTCCATGAGAGAGCGAACCAGAGATACGCTAATGTTTTGTCGTTTACTCATTTGTCAGCTCGCTGTTGCCTGCAGTTAATTAGATGCAAATGGATATTATTATTATTATTATTATTATTATTATTATTATTATTATTGCAATAAAAAGATGTAGATTCATATTTTGCTAATTCAATTTAACTGATAGCATAATCAATATACCATTTTGTTGTTTTTTCTTTACATTCTTATCTACATACGGTCAATCACAGGCAAACAGAGTGTCTCGCATGCTTGTTATACAATTGCATATAATAGTGTTCTTTGAGAAGGCATTTTAGCACTCATATCATCCATTGCATTATGCTGAACAAGAAACGCAATTGATTTAGGACATAATGGTTAAAATTATACCAACATAAGATAAATATTCTTGTCAACAAATAAATAAATATCTATTTGTGTTTTATCGAATAGTGACGATCTCAAGGAGTACCACAATACAACAGGCGAAAACCGAAGATAGGGAGTCTTGACCTAAAATTGACTTCGGGGCCTTTTGCAAAACACATCTGCTTTACAAAAATTGCTCTCAATCTCTCTCGATTTTCCCCGTCGGGGTGGTGAGGCAAAAAAGGAGAGCGATTAAGGAAAATCCAGGGGACGATCGGCCTAAAACAAACAAGAAGCTTCTGGACCTGCGGACTGACAAGTCAAGAAACGCGATCTGACAGTGTACAGCCGCCCCCAGCCCTGTACCAGCCTCAGCACACCAACCCTGTACCAGCCCCATCGCCACCTACACCAAAGCCCTGCCACTGCTGTGCTAGTGTAACCGAGAGCGTACTCACCTCTGGCAACGTCACCACCGACGACTCCGCCGCAACCATCGCTTTTGCCACTGTGACTATCGCCATCGCCATCGCCATCGCCATCGCCACCGCCACCGCCAGCGCCAACGCTACCGCCACCGCCACCGCCACCGCCATCGCCACCGCCATCGCCACCGCCAGTACCAGCGCCAGCGCCACCGCCATCGCCATCGCCATCGCCATCGCCACCGCCATCGCCATCGCCATCGCCACCGCCACCGCCACCGCCACCGCCATTTGTCATTATCGCAATATTCGCCGTCTCAGACACCGACGTTACCGTTACCGTTGGTGTCACCGCCACAGCCATAGTAACAACCACAACGGAGCCAGAGTCAGAGCCAGAGCCACAAGCAGAGTCGGAGCGTCCGGCGTAAGCAAAGGCAAAGCCACAGCCACAGACAACCGAAAACAGAGCCACAGCCAGAGCCAAAGACTGTGTCGGAGACACAGACACAGGCAAAGCACAATCACAGCTGTAACCATCGCCGAAGCCAGAGCCATAGCCAGTCAGAGTTACATCCATTACCACAGGCAGAGCCGGAGTAACAGCCACAGCCAAAGCCAGAGCTCATCCAGAGTCATAGCCACAACCAGAGACTGTTAGAGCCATAGTCATAGCCATATCCTGTTTCACAATTAGAGCCACAGTCAGAGTAAGCCAAGGCATCAACCTGAGGCTCAGCCAGATCCAGAGAACCACTGTGACCACCATCACCATCGTCACTACAACCACTGCCTCAGTCCCGGCTCTTCGTCATCGCCTCCGCCATCACAGCCACCTTTATCCCCCGCCCCCCTCCGCCGTCGAGTGGGCGTCTGAAAAATGACCTCAATTTTCGGAAATTCTCGTCAGGCGCGGTGGGCGCGCCACCGGGGAGCGGCCGCGATCGGGGTCGAACTTTCCATCTCGCGTCGGGCGGGCGGGCGGGGCGGGGCAAGGCGGGGAGGGGCGGGGCAGGCGGGACGGGGTGGGGCAGGGCGGGGTGGGGCGGGGAGGGTGGGACGGGGAGGGGCGGGGCGGGTGGAGCAGGGCGGGGCGAGGCGGGGCGGTGCGAGGCGGTGCGGGGCGGTGCGGGGTGACGCGGTGCGGGGCGGTGCGGGGCGGGGGGCGGGGTGAGCGGGCGAGGTCTCCCGGCGCGCCGCCGGCCTTCGAGGGGCGGCGCGGGAGGGTGGGGGATGATGATTCTGCGGCCCGGGGGGTTGTTTGCGCCTCGCTCCGCGAATATAGCCGACCTGTCACCGGCGACAAGCTATTTATCTCCGGGAAAACACAAAATGGGAAACAACCTGCCCCCTCCCGCCCTCGCCCTCGTCCCCACCCCCGCCTGCGGCGGCGCATCCCAGAGGGCGCTGTGGCCCTGGGCCGCCTGGTGGTGCGGGCGTCTTCAGATGCGCCGTGGGTGTGTGCCTAGGAACCGAGAAGCTTGTATGTGCGCGTGCGGTTGTTCTGTTGATTGCTGGACAGGATTGATTCATTAGTGATTCCGGGCGCCTCAACTGCTAAGGCTTTTAGTCCCGTAAGCGTAGGGCATTGTTTTTTGCGAGAGGTGGCGGTGATCTTCCCCCGCTGGATGGCGAGATCCGACGGTGACCTATGTCGGTATGCGGGAGATTTCTTCAACCAGGTATTTCCTAACAGCGGGGCACGTTCCTAGCAGGGACAAGCTCTAAACGCCTTCGTCTCCCGACATGTATGGTAGTGTAGTACATGTCAGTATAATATCTGTGTTAGTAAGGGGTGAGCAAAAGGCAAGCAAGCGTAAGGAAAGATAGCGCGCGCGCCGTGGCCTGTGTGTTAGGGTACTGTTGGTGTTGCACGAAGTATCCACGAAAAAACTACCGATCAGAGCAGCGGGCCTCTAGAATTCTCCTCACAGCGGCTGAATTCGACCTGGCTGAATCCGACCTAGCTGACAAGCTAGTGTCGAAACTCCTGCCAGTATCAGTACTCGAACACCATGACCTGCGGTTGAATCGCTGAGCCGGTGGATTGAATGTGACCTTGTGATTCACCCACAACCCCTGTTCATTCACAAACGTCTGATTCTATTCCACACATTTTGAATTCGCGTTCAACCCTTGACGGCCCATCGTCTCCACCTTGCAGAATAGTTGATGTGTTTAATGCAAGCAGTGTTTAGAAAGATACTTTTTTCCAAGTTATGGTAAATAAAAATATGTACGATAGAAAATTATCTTCAGACTTATATTTGGAAGAAATAAGTGTACTAGAGTATCAATTGTACGATAGTCATCAGTTTGCTGTATGGAATATCCAGAACACCACGACGTTCTAGTTATCCACTGGTTTCAACATCGCCGCCAATACAAGGACCGTCTCACTAATAGAAAGGGATCAATTGAAATCCAAAGGCACCGCTATCGTGGAGCAGCTAACTTCTCAAATAGAATTTGAAGATATTAAATTCTCCCCGGATGATACATTAGTAACCTACAGGTAAGCAATTAGGCCACGACTACTATTCAACCCCATTTCAGAAATTACTTACCTGGAGCGCTAGTCCGCTAGTCTCCTTTTCTTTGCACTTACCAAGAGTTCAAGTCGCCACGTTTTAAACTTAGATGTCGGCTACGCAAAAGCATTCGTTACTACATTATTATCAATACACCAAGTAGGGCATGATGCCGTCTCCCTCCACACACATGCCATCCCTGCATGGCGGTTGCCCTCCCGCATCCCCTACTCCTGATCTTCCTCGCCCTCCATCGCCAACTCCCCCAATCCATGCCGCTGCCGCGCCACGCCGAGCCACGAGGGCCCACCGAACTTGGCAAGCATATTCGCATTAATCTTGGAGGCGACTGGGAGTCTGTGGATGCCATCGCGGGTTCCTCTCACGTAGCTCAGCCCCCGCCCACGCGCCCACTGCGCCCCTCTTCAAACTACGCTCGCCTCCGCGCTCGCCTTCGCCTTCGACCCAGCCTCCGACTCCCGCGCTCAAGCCCACTCTACCGTCAGCGCCCTTGCCAATCCTCACGACAATGCTGTCCCTGACCGCGCCCGCGCCGGCGACCGCATCTACCCCCGCGGCTACGTGTAGCCATGCCCTCGCCCGCGCCCCCGTCCACGTCCCCGCCCACGCCCGCGCCCACGCCCACGCCCGCGCTCACGCCCGCGCCCACGCCCGCGCCCGCGGCCACACCCACGTCCGCCCTCGCCTTTGCCTCCACCCCGGCCCCGAGTCTGCCCTAGCCCAGGCGCCTGCGATCACACTTGCGCTCCCGCCTCCGTCCGCGCCCTCGCCTCCGACCACACACACTCCTCCGCCCGCCTACTTGCCTCCGCCCTCACCCAAGCCTCCGTCTGCGTCTTTGGCTTCGTCCACGACTCCGGCCACATTCACGCCCCCGTCGTCTCCCACACCTGCACCCACGTCTCCGTCTCCTCCCACGCCTCAATCCTCGCTTTCGCCTCCGGCCGAATCCACACCTCCGTTCATGCTTTTGACTTTATCCTCACATCCGATCGCACCCACCCCTCCGACGCCTCCACCAGCGCCTCCGAACACATCCACTACACCGTTCGCGTCCACGCCTTCACCCGTGCACGTGGATCTGCCTGCTTCCACACCTTCACCTGCACCTCAGTTCACACCTATGACCGGGAGCGGTAGCTCTGTGCATCAACTGACGTCACTGCAGCGCCTTTGACAGGGAGGTACTAGGTTCGAGCCCCGACGGCGGCAGGGTCTTCGACACTATCTTTTCAGCAAGGTCGAATTCAGTCGCTGTCCGGAGGAGAATTCTAGCGACCGGTTGCTCTGATCTGTAGTTTTCCGTGGTTTCTCCGATCAACACCAGGCGAATGACGGAGCAGTACCCTAATCAAACGGGCCACGGACCGCGCGCGATCTGTTCTGTCGCGGTGTTCTGCTTCCGCTAGAGCGTGAGATCTAGCTCCGACTTACACACTGTCTTGCAGGCGTTGTCACTCCAAGTACATCCGCAAGTGGCGCACCGCCCCAACCAGGACATGATCTAAGCTCCCGACTGGTCTCTCTAGTGTATTGATTGATTGATTTTATCGTGTTTCCGGGCGCGTCAACTGCTTCGGTCATTAGTCCCGTTAGTGTAGTGCACGTTTTTTTCTCGGGAGATGGTAGTGATCTTCCCCCGCTGGATGGCGAGATCCGGCGCCGACCTACCGTCGGCTAGTGGGGTTTCCCCCTAACCAGGACTCTCCCACCAGCGGGGCACCCCAGCCGGGACAAGCTCTAAGCTCCCGACCGGTCTCCCGGAATATGTGGTAGTGTAGTGCATGTTAGTGTAAGTGTGTATGTAAGGGGAGAGGATAGGACAAGGAAGAGGAAGGACAGATCGCGCGCGGTCCGTGGCCCGTTTGTTAGGGTACTGCTCCGGCATTCGCCTGGTGTTGATCGGAGAAACCACGGAAAACTACCGATTCTAGCAGCCGGCCGCTAGAAAAATCCTCCAGACAGCGACTGAATTCGACCTAGCTGAAAAGCTAGTGTCCAAAATCCTGCCGCCGTCAGGACTCGAACCTAGGACCTCCCGGTCAGAGGCGCTGCAGCGACATCAGTTGATGCACTGAGCTACCGCTCCCGGTGTGTAACTCAAGATTGGCAGAATTATAAATATATAAGTTACATTATTCAACACTCATCAAATAGGCTAGTAGAAAAATTTCCCATTACACACCATTTTTCGCAATAACATCAACGTTTTTGCCCTGAAAAATAGAGCCATGGTCCTCATTGGCAAAGTAGCAATAATCCATCTATTGATGTGTGCATACAGAATTGACGTGGAAGAATATACTAGTATATCATTGATCTAGGATCTAGCTCTATATCCGCAATGTTGAACTGAACAAATAATGTATTATAACTTACTATTTCACTCATGCCTTTCCGTGCCGTTAGTAACCAATGCTAAGCAAGAATATTGTGATATACCAAAATGACGAACCATTTTTATTATGGAAATACCATTTTATTTGACGCAGACTATAGGGATGTCAATAAACGATCGCGAGGGGTCGCTATGTGACAAATAAACAACCGGCGTTAAGGATCATTTTCGTTAGGTTGAAATGACAGAGCTGAGGCGGAATAAGCATTGTCTTGAGAGACAAAAGAAAAAGATAAAATTCGGATGCTTCCGAGTTTTTATAAGAACATTCATTCGCTAGAGCAACGCGGTGATGAGCGGGTGGGCTCCTGATATATTTAACCAGATCGAGGAAAGACTGTAATTGACAGTTGTATAAAATTAACTATCGTTTCTTATATTAGGATAGAGCATTCTTGTAAGAAGAAAAATACGTATCTAGGCGTCCACCCGAGTCGTTAGTGAGGGAAGTCACGGATTATAATAGTATCACCGGAAGAATTTGGACCAGACACGGACATTAGGCGAGGACTTTATCCAGAAGCAAGATTCTGCTGCGTCGACGGAGAAGGTTCTACGGGGCGCCATCGAAAGAGGAAGTGAAGAGCGCGCGAAGACCCACGAATGAATAACAAGGTTTTATAACTATTGTAATATAGAGAAAACTGGTCATGACCAAAGATTAATTCATTTTGATTATCAATATAATAAATTCTAATTTGTTAAGTTGAAAGAAAGCTGATTATCATTGTTCATTACGTGCAATCCAGCATTTTAATAAGATTTTCAGATTCCTCGCCACTCCGTATGGATGGCAGATTGAATAATTGGTTGCAGAGTAAATAGTAAAAATTATGAACTTCGAACCCCAATTAACTGAGGTAGCACGACTTAATTTTGGAAGGAGAGATATTTAAATTACGTTGGAATCATTAGGTTTCAAGTGTAACCTTTTCCTGGCGCCCAAATTACCTTTATCAGTAATAATTATGTTTCAAAATATCCCTCCAAGTGGAGCTTGTTTTTAATAAGAAAGGCGGGGCTTGTTTCAAATTGGCACTAGTCAACGACGGGCATGTTTCAATATATTCAAATTTAACAAATCTCAGACGTTTATCGCCATATTATCACTTTGTTTACCTTTTGCACTCCGCTGGAATCACTTCGTTTACCTTTTTAAGATAAAG
>BLKR01003903.1:0-126844 GCA_011170035.1 Teleogryllus occipitalis
TTAACTTTGCTCGCGTGATTAGCACAACTTTCTAACAAAATTTTTAATTTCCGCGGAGCGTTTCAACATACGTCCCTCTCAAGCTATCCTCCCCGCGTTATTCTTTGCCCTGTCTTCATTCCTGGGGATCCTGGATTGTTACATCTCCCCCTGCCTAAGATGTCGCTCAGATATGACACCGTCATGATGAGTCTACATCTATCACTACACATTGTTACTCTTGTCTATTCCCACACGCCTCCTACTTCACTCAGTACCTGTTGCAGTTCAACGGCTACTCGCTGACTGTGTTGGGGAACTTGACCTTGAGCGAACAATGCATGCTTGAAGTACACAACACTACCGCTTCCCTGGAGATTTGCGACGGACGCACCGGCTAGTGTCTGCATCTGCACTGTACTACATCGACACGCTCTACCGTCGTCTATTGTCGCACTATTACACGTTACACTTTTCACCCCTTTTCCACCTGTGCCTTAATCTAAATAATCTTCCTTTCTTGTTTATAAAATACTCTTTACAACTAATCTTAACCTATTCCTTAAAACTACCTTTTTTTAACATCTAATCTTTGTTCCTCAAAGCTATTCTTTAACATTGGAACTATTTTCCTCTCAACTTCTTGTACAGGCTACCTCGCTATTACCAATTATCATCCTAGTTCTTTGTATAACTTCACATTATAAATATTCTGAGTTCCTTTATCTACATTCCTGTCTACTAACACCACATTGTTATTATTTAATACCTTTTTAATAGTGTACGGGCCGTCATAGAGCGGGAAGAATTTTCGAAACAATTTCTGTTCCGACGAGGACGAATGAGACGCTCGGACTAATACTTTGTCTCCTGCTTTAAACGTCCTCCGTTGGCACTGCTTCTGGGCCTTCTTCCTACTCGTTGCCGACTTCCGTAACTGCTCGTACACTATCTGTTGACCTGCTGCCACTTCTTGTACACCGCCGATTTCTGGTGGGATCTTAATACGGTCAAATGGTCTCATCTTCCTTCTTCCGAAGTGCGCTTCCCACGGCGTCACGTTGGTACTGGAGTGCGGTACCGCGTTGAGGATGTCATTCAATATTGGCACCGCCTCAAACCATGCCCGATGGTTTTCTGCCGTATATACCCCGAATAGTCGTGACAATTCTCGCATTACTCTCTCGCTCGGATTACTCTGAGGGTGGCGCACAGCTGTGAAGTGAATGGAGATTTCTAGAGCTTCCACTTCCTCTCTCCACCTGTCGCTTGTAAACTGAGTTCCTCTATCGCTTAGAATCCGGGCCGGTTTTCCGCACATTTCGATAAATTTTTTTACTTGGCGGACGCAACTTGCTGCATTGGGCTTTCGTATGGGGAAAATCTGCACGAACTTCGTGAACACGTCGATGATGACGAATAAATGCTGGTTGCCAAACCTCGTCTTCGGCAGCGGGCCGTAGAAATCTACTGCATAGAGATCTCGAGGCCCTTGAGGCACGATTGCTTGCCATTCTCCTTCACAATGCCGATTCGGTTGTTTGGTCTTCTGGCACACGTCACATGCACTCGCTATTCGCCTCACCTCCTTTCCCATGTTCGGCCAGTAACAATAGTCTGCTAATATCTGCACTATTTTCCCCCCCTCCAAAATGCCCATAATGCTCATGCGTGGAAGTAGCTAGCTCCTTACGATTTTCCTCTGGAATCCATATCCGAAATTTCTCTCCTGTGCTACCGGTTCTTCTTAATAGTATATTTTCATAAATCTTCCAATTATTCACGTCTTTATCCTTCTCCTTTCGTATTTGATTCTCGTCGTAGGGCTGACCACTAACCATCTTCACGATTTCTTGCACAAAACCGTTGCGCTGTTGCATATCGATCACCGCCCTTGTCGTCCATCGTGGGTTGATTTCTCGTACTCTAATGACTGTCATTACGCTCTCAAACATCCCTTTTTCTTTCACCTTTATCCTTGACAGATAGTCTGGAAGCAAATTCTTCCGACCTTCACAATATTCGATCTCGAATTGAAATTGTTGTAACCACAAAGTCCAGCGTAGAAGCTTATCGTTGTGAGTGTGGCTTCTCATAACAAATGTTAATGCCTTGTGGTCCGTAATAATTGTGAATGGACGCCCTACCAACAATGTCCTAAATTTTCGGGTCGCCCACACAATAGCAAGTGCTTCCAATTCTGTCACTCCAAAATTTAATTCGCTTCCTTTTAACGTGCGACTGTCTAAAGCAATTATTTGCAGCTCTCCACATTCACCTAACTGAAATAACATCGCCCCCAATGCGAACCCGCTACTGTCTGTCTGCAAGTACATACGGCGACGAAAATCGGGGTATTGAACTACGTACGTGCGTTCGAAAGCATTCAACAACTGCTCGAAGGCTTCTTGGCATTGTTGAGTCCATTGCCACCTGCTCCCTTTCTTTAACAGGTGCAACAACGGCACTACTTTCTGCGAGTAATTCTTTACGAATCGCGCATAATAATTGCAAATTCCGAAAAGTCGACGCAATCCTCGCACATTCTTGGGTGGTGGTAAACTCCGAATCAATTCTCTCTTGTTCTCCTGTATCTTCATCCCTGCACTCGAGCTTTCGTGTCCCATGAACTGCACCTTTTGACGACAAAATTCACACTTTTCTAAGTTCAATTTTAAATTGTACTCTCTGAAAATCTCTAATAATTTCTTCAAATCCTTCAAATGGGACTCCAAATCAGGTGAGAACAAAATAATGTCGTCGACGTACATCACTATGGTGTTCTTCAAGTCCGCCGGGATCACATCGTCGAGATACCTGATCAACGCTGCGCCAGAATTTTTTAACCCGAATGGCAATCGTGTAAATGAATATACAGTTCCTTCAAATTTAAAACTAATGTATTGCTGACATCCAGCTTCTACCTCTATTTGCCAATACGCGGATGAAAAATCTAACGCGCTGAAGATCTTCGCCCCTCCTAACTTCATAACCATTTCACTTACAGTAGGTGGCGTCTCGTATCGTGGAATTGTGACCGTATTTAACCTTCTCGCGTCAAGACACAAACGAATGTTCCCGTTCTTCTTTACTACTACAACCAACGGACTAACGTACGGGGTTATTGCCTTTCTAATAACGCCCTTCTGCTCCATCTCTTTAATCAACTGGCGCACCTGCCCATGATACACCTGTGGTACGGGATATTGCTTCGTAGAAAACGGCGTAGTATCCTTCAATTGCAGCTTAAACTTGTAGCCCTTCACCGGCTCTGACGACTCCCCAAAACTTCAATAAATTCCCTTAGCAACTGGCGAACTCGCACCGGACAGCCCTCTTGATCGATGACCTCCTCCGCGGCCCTTTCCACATTCTGAAGAGTCTCTTCCATGGTAGCTTGAAGCTCGTTTCCTTCCGCCTCCGTACTATCAAGTTGAGCGACCACTGACCTGCTTCCAATAAAACCTTGCGACTTTAGCGTTATTCTCCCCGCTCTCACGTCGACAACGGCTTGGCAAGCATCCAGTGCATCCATCCCAATGATGACGTCACGGATCAGCCCCCGGACAACAATTGCTGCTACCTCTATTGTCACCTCTCCTAAATCTATTTCCAACCAGATTTGCTTCCCTGTGGTGTTTGCCGCCCTTCGATTAGCCATGATCACGCGAAGCTTCCGCGTCGGCAGTTCTACCAACATATGCCCCTCTTTCTGCACCTTCTTGCAAAATTCTTCCGATACCGCACTACTACTACTACCCGTATCTACCAGCGCTCGAACTTCCTTCCCGTAACACCTGCCTTGCAGAATCAAACATTTACTTGGCCCTGCGCCTTCTGTTGTTTCCTCTCGAAGCAATTCATCACCTTCGACCACAATGCTCGCTATTGCCACAATTGTCACGACATCCTTTTGCCTCTCGTTTGGTTCGATCCACCTTCTCGCACCAAACGCATCTAGTTTTCCTTCCTTGCCGTTAGTTCCCATCGCCCTTGCGCCCCTTCCGTCTTTGCCTGATTACGATCCCTGGCTTCTTGCTCCGATCGTTCCGCGCCTGCTCGTTCGCCGTCCTTCGGCTTCGGTTTTCGTTGCACCTGTCCGTCCTGTGACTTTTCTTCCCTCCCTCGAGGCTTGTCTTCGCGCACCTCCATTGCGCACACATTATCATGCCGATATCGCCCTCCATTGTATCGGTTATTGCCATTACCATTACCGGAATTCGGACCTTTCCCGTCACGCCCGTCCCGTTCATTCTCGTCGTTCGCCTGATCGAACCGACTTACTCTTTCAATTAACGCGTCAATCGTCTCCGGCATATTGTTCCAAAGCAAATTTCTTATCCCGCTCGGCATCGGTCGAATGAGGATTCGAATAATTTCCGCCGGGTTAAATTCTTCGCTGCATACCTTAAATGCACTAACTTTCCGGGTGACGAAATCGCTCATAGTTTCGGCGCTTCCTTTCCGATACCGTTCTGACATCGGCCGGTATTTCAACTCGAACCTATGGTGTTGGTTCCAGTATCGTTCTAGAAACTTAGCCCTCCATTCCCCATATGTTTCCGGTGTTGGTGTCAGCGCCTGCCACCAATACTGCGCCTTAGAGCTAAGGGCTTCCTCTACGAATCTCAACTTCATTCCTTCCGGAATGTTATTTACTTTAAACTAGTTCTCGAGTGCCGTCAGAAATGAGTATGGTTGTTCTCTGCTTTCCCCATGAAATCGCAGGTAATTTGGCAACGTCGCATGCCCCATTGCGTAACCATTGCCATTCGCCCTTCGCGCTGCATACCCCTGCTGCTCTAGGTCTGCTATCTTGTTCAGAATTTCTTTATCGACTTCTTTTGTCGATCCTATATCTGCCAATTTCCGACTATTTAATCCTCCCTGAACAGCCGTTATAATATTTCTATCTATCCCACTGATAGATTCTTCTACACGACCTATACGAGCGTCTTGCTGTCGCGCCACTTCTTTGAAGTCCTGCACATTCCTGCCTATGTCTGACAATCGCGTTTCTTGTAATTGCACCGATTGTTGCAAGGTGCCCACGGTCGATTGGATTTCACCCACACCTGTACTAATTTGTTAGTTGAACACCTCTTGTACCGCGAAACGAGTTTCTGATGTTTCCTCCCCCGTTTTCGCGTTCTGTTCTAACCTGGCGAAACGCGCGATTGTTTCCACTTTAAACGCGCTTACTTCGTCTTGAACTTTCGACACCGCGACCTGCACCTCATTCTGCAATTTGTTCAGCGCGGCATTTATTCCTTTATTCTGCTCCACAACTTCCTCAAATTTACCTTCTATTTGCCTCTGCAAATTATTCTCCAACCTAACATTGTCACTTCTTATTTCTTGCATTACACGTAGCAACATGGAAAGGGTGGATTCGGGTACCCCTTGCACCTCAGGAACAATTTCACCTGCAGCTTCCTGGCTCATATCTGCACTTTGCGTGTTTATCGCAATATTCCCCTCCCCTTCTACTTCTACGTCCTGTAAACGTTGGCCCTCCTCGTCCTCATCGCGAGCGGAAATTGTTTCCGAATCCGACGTATCCCGTATGCTTATCATTTTTCCACTACGCGTCTCCATTTTGAAATACAATATGTTATGGTTACAATGATCTTTGACCTGATTGCCTAGCCCACTTGCGTACTATTATAGTGCCCTGGTACTCGTTCTACTCACGACCCGCGTTGCGGCGCCAAATATGTAACGGTACCTATGTCTACCTCCGAAAACCTTCTACAATGGCCCCCACGCTGGGCTGCCAAATATGTAATGGTACACGTCACCTATCCGTTCTGCTTTTCTTTCTCAAAACTAACTTACAAAAATATGTAACGATCTTTACCTGTGCTCCTTTCATCTATAGTTCTTACCAAAATGTCCACTATTATGCCTGACGTTGGGTTGCCAAAAATACATACATCTGAAATTTGCCCGTTGCCTAGCTGCTTTTCTGATATTTATTCATACAGATATAAATACTGGGCGTGAGACTGTGGCGGACCTATACAGGATCCTGACGTAGTATTCGGGCACGTGGGCGTAGGTCCTCATCTAACTACACATACTTATAAGACCAATTGCATTGGTTTAATGTCGAACCAACAACGTTCGACATCGTTTATTTTATCTGTTGTTTTTTTTTTTTTTTTTTTTTTGTTCTCCTTCCTCTGCTAGAGGCATAACAAATAACAAACAACACAAAATCGAAAAACAATACACAATACACTAAATACACAATAAACAATACCCTAGAACCACGAAATTCTCATTCACACTGAAGATTTACACTATAAGATTAAAACCAAATCATTCATACTTGAATGCGCATTCTATTTTTTGTTTTCACTAAAATCTATTTCTATTCGACAAAACTTGGCCTTGTACATTAGAAGCTATGAGTCTATTCTTTCTTCTTATCAATGCGCATTACCAATTTAAATAAAGTTAGTGCACTTTCCTTTCGTTGAGTGCAGCGACCTGCACCGCGCCGTTCTCATGCATCACCCTCGCCAAATATACGCAGCGTCCTTTTGTTTGTCCATTCACAGCATCCTTCCATTTTTCACACGCGTAATTCGGAAAATTTCATTTTAAATAATCAATGTCTCTTCGTTATAACTGTTTATTACTTACGAAACGAGTTTAATCACACGGCTGATGATGCGACTGTTTATATTCGCGAACAACGTTCTTATTGAAAATTTTTCAATAATTTTCCGCGTTTCACCTTCTAAACTTTCTCCACTACAACCAAACGTTATAAAATTAACTTTGCTCGCGTGATTAGCACAACTTTCTAACAAAATTTTTAATTTCCGCGGAGCGTTTCAACATACGTCCCTCTCAAGCTATCCTCCCCGCGTTATTCTTTGCCCTGTCTTCATTCCTGGGGATCCTGGATTGTTACATTACTTTTCTATTTATCTTCATTCTATTTATCACTTTATTTTTATCGTCATTCTCGTCTCAGACTTTAACATCTCTCTCTTCAAAATTTTTCACCTTGACCCTTCACATCGGTCACCTCTCTTTCTTAATTAGACTTTTATTTCCTCGATTAACCTTGCCCCATCTTCCCCCACCCTTTCCATTTCTCCCTGTCCCTCCACCTCCTTATCTCCCCAGCTAGCCCCACCCCCTTCTCTGCGCTCCGCCATCCCCGCCGCCTGAGCGTTCGCAGAACATTACGTGGCAGAGCTTTTAATTATTATATGCGACACAACTGCTCGTCCCCTCCTTTTTTGCGTCTGTTAGGTTGGCCAGCATGTAATTACTGCGAGTGGTTTCCCATTGTCTCGCCGTTCTTTGTGGCCTCCCCGAACAAAAAATACGCACAATGAGAGAATTCTGAGTTTCTAATTTCCCCAGGTATCCCGGGTGTTTTAGCTTATTACGCCGCCTTGTCGCCGACGTTTCTCGAATCGTTGGTACCGATTCGGCCGTTGCGGCGAACGGCGGTGGGAGGAGGGGAAAATGACGGGGGATGGGAAGAGGATTTCCAGGCAATGGACAGCGACGTCTGGTTACGCGATGAGTCGATGTACCTCTCTCACTGAAAAGCGGCAGATGGCAGAGATGTGGTGATGCACCGAATTGGACTTATTGTTCTTTAGTAAAATATGTGTGTACGATAAAGAAGGTCATGAAAAAATGCCGTGAAACCAAAACAATTTATTTTCTCCGCGTGGTGTGTTTTTATTTACGGATACTGAAATGTTGATTTTATTTTATTTTTTGTTAATCGTGTAAGCCCGAACGTTCAGATTCCCCTGTATTTGTTATCTTCGTTTGAATTGTTTAAACATATCTTTTATTATCACTTTATTGTCAAAAAATTGTAGCCTTTTGTTCTTTTTTATCCTAACCATCAAGTGGTGTGGTGTGGAAGAGTTTCCAGTGATCTGTGGAAGAGCATGAAAATTATATTTTATGTTACTTTCTCGCCTTTATACGTACGTAGTAAAGAGAAGGTATTCTAATCGTGCTGTGCAAATAGGCGATTATTCAACAGGAAATTTTCAGAATCTGGTTACATAAGAGTGGATAAATATTGTTCCTGTAGTAGTACATTTATTCCTCTAAAACGTTGTGTTTTAGAGGAATAAATGTACTATAGAATATGTTTTGTAGGTCATTGATACAAAAAAATCGGTGATTGCCAAACACAGGTCTGGGGACAACGCTAGCGACTAAACCGTTCAGACGATATTTTCCAAAACGCGCGAGAACTAGTCTCTTGTTAATGTGTCTGCGAGTGGTCTGGTGAGAGTGACCATGTAGTTAAGACGTGAATTAGTCAAGTGTGTTGGCCAGCACGGGGTCTGGAAGAAAGAAGGCGAGTGTTTAAGCTAGACGTTAGGGGAGTGTTATCGAATGTGGAATAATTTTGATTGTTTCGTGGATGAAGTAAACTCAGAAGATCTACAGGAAACATTGAATAACAGCAAGACCAAGTTGTCTCGAGAAGCATGAAGATTTATAATCTAATTTTCGTTTTCGTCATTCTATTATTGACATCGAGCTCAGTAATGACTTGAGCTCAGTAATTTGATTATTGATAGCGAAATGATTCAATATTAAATTAGATGGACAAAATAGTATTCGTTTCATTTCAGTAAATGTTAAATGTTACGAATATGTAGAAAATTTTACTTTCATTCCTATAATAGTTTTTTAGTGAGTAATTTAGAATTTCTTCACAGAAATGACTTGTTATTAGAAAAAGTTTGCTTTATTGACGATATTCTGGTCTAGTACATGATCCAATTTTTTAAATTGCAAATCTGATTGTAATGTCTCGTAAATGTAAAATAGCTTAATATTATAGAACGAGGTGACGGAGGTGCCCCCTCATCTGGTCTATTAGAATAGAAAATCAATATTTATTTGCAAACTTTGAAAAACGTGTTTCAATTCTAAAGACAACACTCTTCTGAATAAAATTCCAAATTCCATTTTTTTCTACATTATATTATTCAACTGTTACCAAACTGACTCAAACACCAAATGAGTGACATTTTCTACACTGGGAAAAATCATAGGCCAAAATCTAGCCATGTTTGTGGCTCAAATTATAGTGTTATTACATGTATGATACAAAATCCATGCGACAATTTGCCCTTAAAGCAGTCGAGAAATAAAAATGATTAATTGAATTGTTACCACTGTATGAAACGTATCTAGCAGTTCAGGCAATAGGGAGCTGAATCAATTTCGATGAATTTATGATGTAACCATCTTAGGGTTTTCTTTACATAAATATGTAACAGAACAAGCCTAGTGTGTAACACGTGGTCAGATTGGACAAGAAAATCCGACACGCATCTGTATTACTCGTATAGTGGATTCTTTCACTTGAACGAGTTGCTTTCCTCTATTTGCCGCATGTTCCGCCGTGGCCAATCTCCAGCCCTCCCGCCGTCGCAACGTCTCGTCTGCCTTTTTCTCCCGTCTGTTTAAGCGTAAGATCGCGGCCGCCAGCCCTGCCGCTTGGCTTCCCGTGCAGCCGAAGCGATGCCTTGGGGCGGGGGAGGGGCAAGAAATACATATTTCAGAGCAACTGCGCGAGGCTTCCCGGAAAGATAGCAGAGCTGGAGGATCGCTTGGTTTGCCGCTCCGCCGCCTGAGGAGGGCGGGCGGGCAGGAGCAAGTGGCGCGAAGGCGAGGACGCGGCAGAGGACGCGTGGAGGACCGATAACGGAAGGGGACGAAGCGGCGCCGAGACGGTGCCGGGTACGATCGATGGTTTGGGCGGGGCGGGGCAGGGCGAGTCGCGTTGGAACGAGGCGGAGAAATTTCGAATCGGGGACCGGCAGTACAGAGATATCGGAGCGAGGCGGGGTGGCCTTGGAGGTCCAGGAGTGGCTAGAGCTGGACAAGGCGGGTCGAGGCTTGGCGGGGAGGGGCGGAGCGGGGCTTGGCGGGGAGGGACGGGACGTGGCGTGGTGGGGCGTGAAGGGGCGTGGTGGGGCGTGCGGAGCAGGACGGGGGCGAGGATTGGCGGGGGAGGAGGGACGAGTTGGCGAGGAGGGACAGCGGGGCGGGGCGGGGCTGACGGGGAGGATTGGAAGCGGGAGCTTGAGGGCTTGGCGGGGAGGGGCAGGGCGGGGGCTTGGCGGGAATAGGGCGGGAGCTTGGCAGTGGGACAGGGGCAGGGCATTGGCGCGTGGCGGGGCGTGGCGGGGCGTGGCGGGGCGTGGCGGGAGGCGTGGGGGCGGGCGGCGCGTGGCGGGGGGTGGCGGGGCGTGGCGGGCGATGGCGGGCGAAAATGGCGCCGGGCGTGGGGGGCGTGGCGGGGCGTGGCGCAGGGCGTGGCGGGGCGTGGCGGGGCTTGGCGGGCGCGGCGGGACGTGGCGGGGCGTGGCGGGCGTGGCGGGGCGTGGCGGGGCGTGGCGGGGGCGTGGCGGGGCGGGGATGGGTGGCGGGGCGTGGCGAGAGGGGCGTGGCGGGGCGTGGCGGGGATGGCGTGGCGAGGGGCGTGGCAGGGGGCGTGGATGGCGTGGCGGGCGTGGCGGGGGCGGGCGGGGCAGGGGCGTGGCGGGATGGCGGGGCGGGTGGCGAAGGGCAGGGATTAGCGTGGCGGGGCGTGGCGGGGCGTGGCGGGGCGGGGCGGGGCGGGGCGGGGCGGGGCGTGGCGGGGCCAATGTTGGCACCTTGAAATGCAGCCCCATGGGGACGCTGACCGTCGATGGGGTCAGTCGAGGACGTGTGAGGACACCAGATCGACGTAAGGTAGAAGAAAAGGGAACTGGGCGACTGGGTATAGGGGGAATGGGAACATTCGTTCATTGTACAGATAGCTCCTGTGATAGTGGTTTTCGAGGATTGCATGATTTTACAAATTAAAAGACTTTTTCGACGAAGTTGATTATTATCATTCCATTCATTTGTGTCAGATATTCATATGCACGAAAACGTGCTTATAAATGTTTACGTGACTGAATCCTTATGCGCATGTTTATTTTCAAGAGTGAGTCTGTGTGTGCTAATAATCATATTCGTATTTGAAATCGGACTTTAATTCTTCTGAGACTTTTTCTTGGCAAATCATGGTCGAATGTTTGACAAATGTTGTAAAATGTCGTATAAATTAAATACTCAATGATCAATAAACAAATTAAACGGCGCTAACTTTTACATTACTTTTCTGTGGAGTCTGTCTTACAACAATCACCTCATTATACTCGTATATAATAACTGGTTTATGTTTCTGAACCTTTTGAACGATGAATATGAAATGGTTAAGTGTTTTTTCAATTGTGTCCAGTGGTATCCGATTGTGGTATCAAATGTGTTCGAGAAATAAGGTGATAGATCACAGATAATCATTTTGCAGAACCTCACTATCAAATAAAAATCAGTTCAGTTTCAGTTATTCATGTAGTGTTATGAAGCATTTCCGATTTGTTAGCAGTTGCAGATTGAAAACAGTTGATATTGAAAACAAGTTGGTTAGGGAGCACTTTACTCAAAAGATTTATACGTTCGGATAATTCATATCTCGCAAAAAAATATAAGGCAAATGAATGTATCTTGTCTGATTTTGAAACTGATCGTACGTAAGTAATAAACGGTTCATGGATCCTAAGCTTTGCATATTAATACAAAAACACTTCCAAAAATGTAAGACAAAATCAAATGACTTTAGAGGAATTCTTTACAGTCACTAAACGGAAAATGGAAATTGATAAACTGGAGCAGATCAACTGGTAAAAAGATATTACGCATTTTTGTTAAGATACCTGTTTATGTTAAGTTTTTTTAAATGGTTGATTCTATTGATTCTCCAGTCTTCTTGTGCCGTTGTTGGTATTTATTATGATTGGTTGGTGATATTAATCATCGTTTTATATGTTGTTTATATGTTATGTATCCTTTTGTATGTTGTTTTAGGTTTCATTTGATATCTATTGTTTTGGCGAGTAATAGTTCTGGTGATTATGTGGTGTAATAACATTTCTGCTTTTAAAGGTTATATAGTATTTGTAACTGTTGGTGGATTTAAATAATTGAATTATTATTATTATTATTATTATTATTATTATTGTTATTATTATTATTATACAGTCGTAATATTGAATTGTGCTAGAACAGTGTACGTACTTACTATATGACGCATAATATCTTAAAATGTCATATATAGGTTGCAATATAATTTGCAACTTCCACACTATTATTCAATATTAAAAAAACTTGCCTCTCTAATAAATGTAATAATTTTAAATCATTTGAATTTTATAATTTGGGAAAGTTAATGTTGTAAAGTAATACGTTTGCCGGATAATACATTCCAAAGTTACACAGGAAGATATTAATTTTACATTATTTGTTTTAAGAGGTAGTAACAAAGATTAGGCTACATTAGATGATTGTATTTGTATTTTATTTCTCCAGAACAAAATAATGAATTCAAATAAAGCATTAGTGACTTGAACGGTCACCCACTGCCAGTTTCTCCCTTTGGTAATGGGTTTCTTTAAAATGTTTTGCTAATTTGGGAAAAATGCAGACTATTAAAGTAGATAATGTTTGTGAATCGATCACCCAATACGGTTTGAAATGGGCCAGATTTATCTACTATACGTATTCATATTTATTTACTAAAGAAATTGAGCCAGTAAATCATCAAAAGGAAAATAAAATTACGCACGTAAACTCCCTTATTCACAACGGTTCGTTTGCTCCTTTGGAAACAGGCCTTATCATATTAGGACTGTGGCAAATGCTGGTAGTGTTACTTCGTTATTTCGCAGGAAGCAATCATAGGCCTTCCATCACAATTACCGCAGCGTAAATACTCCGTTACCCGTTTCCCCTCCTTGCTAATGGGTTTCTTTGAAATGTTTTGCTAATGGTGAAAATTGCTGCCTTTTACCGCGACTCTCGCTTTATCTACCTGTACGTCATTTCTACAAAACAGTTCGTTAATTGCAAAACTCTCCAACAGCAACTAGAACTAAGCGAGACCCACCATTTCATCAGTCTTCCGACTTCCCCAACTCGGATGACTTCGCTTGCGCAGCAAACAATGCACTCGAACGGCGAGAGAAGTCGCAACAAAAGCCAGGGCCTTCCGACGGCCGACAAAAAGACCTACACTGACGTAACAATTAGTAGATTAAAACACGCGATAGTATATATTTTCACGCACGAAGCTTTGTTTTAAAACATGTGTATGTGGAGGAAAGGGATGTCTGTCAATTTCATCGGAGAAGATAGGCTCAAAGCCTCCAAAGTTAGGAGACCACAAAATGGTACTCGAATAATCTAGTAAAATATATTTTAATGCTCTTCTTCCATGCAGTAAATAGTATAGGAAGAAAAATTTACAAAATTGTGTAATTTAGATTAGTTCGCATATTTTAGTTTGTGGAGGGCGGTTCTGAATTTACTTTGTCAAGAAACCGGAATTGCCTAGCTCTAACACTGAATGGGAGTATGCGTAGTATTGTCTTTAAAAAAATAAATTTACCGTTCCTTGGGCTGACGTACTCATGAATTTTGTTATTTTGAAATTGTGTCAGCAACTTGTACGGTAGTTACAAAGCAAACGATTGTGCGCGTCACCTATGCATTTACATCATGCGAACTCCGAAAACACATTTTCTGGAAGAGATATTTTTAACAGAATCTAGGATGTTCTGTCGCTCATAAGAGTGATGCTTCAACGAAACAAAAAATGTTAAATGAAAACACGCTACGGTAGATATTTTGACCAAAGTAAATTTTCCTCGCCTTTCCGATGCACTTTTTGTGGAAGAAAATCACCTATCCAATCTTTTCAGCCATGAGGCAAATATTGTAACATACTCGAAGAACAGAACCTGATTTACTTTTAAATTAGACAAGCTACTTCTCAGTGTACATGTGATGTAGATACTCCAGAGAATGGGATTCTTTATAATTATGTTCAGGTCACCTTTGTATGTGCAAAAGGAAAAGTTAAACAGTTTTTTAAAAAAATATTTTGAATATAATTTTGGTAAGGTGTGTATTTATAATAATGGTATCTGTAATCTTTCCTCAATTCTAATTCAATTAAATTTAAAATATTATATTCTAAACGGATGTGTACTTATGAACTCAAATCAAGAATTGCAAATATTATTTATTGCATTTATTTTTTAGACTGGCATTAACACGATTAGATAAAACAATGAAATTCTAAAATGGGTAAATTGTCTTTTCAAAAATCCTAAAATGACGTTTATAAATTCCTAAATATTCAAGTTCTAAATATGACCATGTGTCTGACGCTCAGGTGATATTCAGATTTGACAAGTAACGGCGTTATCAAGATTAGTCACCAGCGTAATCAAGCTATTGGTCAAACTCCTCAACGTTGATTACTTTCCTATCATTCCTCGCACTCCAAAAGGATGTCCTGGTTCTCAGGGAGGCAAAGCAGGAACAAAGAGATGAAGAGAGGGGAGAGACGAGGGACAAATTAAAATAAAATGACAATTACGTTTTCCTCATGCCTCTGTGGAACTCCCGAGCATTTTAAAGCTTCAGGAGAAAATTCGGCAACCGCACCATCGTTCAAACCCCTCGTGGAAATCCAATTACGCGAGGCGGTCTCTGTTGCTTTCAAAATGACTATCTGAATCTTCAATAAAGTTAAAAAATACATCTCATGTGTCACAGTGTAACATTTCCAAATTGTTATTTTATTTTTAGATGAATGAAAATTATAAATGTATTATTCTTAAATTGACTGACGTCAATATCATGTGACACAATGGTGTTTCTTTTGGGTGCAGTGATTAATAATACATTAAGTGACATCCAACTTATGCATGTGCTATATTTCAAAAGAAGACAGCCAAGAAAACGCTATTTTAATCTGTTAACTCAATTTCCCGTCAGTTCTTCGAAAGATCAGATTGAAACGCCATTTTTTCACCTCACAAGGTTTTCCCCTTACATTAGATAAGAAACGAATAATTTAGTGATAATAACGTAGTTGTAAAAGTATTTCGAAAAAATTGAACCCTTGCAAGTTTTCAATTGTTGAAAGATGTAATGAAAATTGGACTTGTACCATTTTTATAAGACCATTTCGGTTTATTAATAATTATTATTAATTATTAATAATTATTATTGAAAAATACATATGAAACTTATTTTTTTAAAACTAATTTGAGTCAATTTTGAGTAAATTTTGAAAATGACCAACGGCATTACGTAAAGTGCCTCAAAAACTTGTGATCCATTTCGAATGAGGGGTTGATACTGGAACACTCAATCTGCAGGAAATCCTGTGAACAGATTTGTCACCAGTTATCCACTGGCGGACGAATGTGTGAACTTTTTAAATGAAGTCTTTTTCGGAAAGAGGAACCTCCAAAAACCTCGACGTTGATTTTTTGCAGCATTAACAATACTTTCTCCGCGCTAAGGGACGAGAGTTTAAAAATAACAGTAAGTAGTATTCTCTACCCTATTCTGTTTTCTGTCGTCTCCCACAAAAAGTGCACTCGCAGTGTCAGCAAGTCAAATAAATTACTCTTACTATGCGTTTTCGAGACCAGTTGTGTGAAATATAATAGCAACCATCATTGTCATTCGTAATCCGTAACTTTATCGTTTATTGTAGTTTGAGCAACTATTGGATTCCAGTGTGGCCAAGTTTAAAAACTCCCCATTTAATAATATATCATTGCCACTGCACTTCTCATTAATATCACAATATTTATCTTTATTTAACCTTACAAACTATCGCCTTACTGGCTAAAATCGTCTTACGATGATAGTAGCCGACGTTGAGTTTGAAGTATGACTTCCCTGACAAGTAACGTAACTTTAGTAAGATTTCTAACTTTGTTGTAAATTAATCTGACAATGTCAGCGATCGTGTCACATAATTTCCAGTAAAATATTCTTTATATGCGAATAGTTATTTTTTAAAGGAAGGAAGAGACTCTGTTGCAGATACAGCCAGTAGTATTGCCAAATGTTCCTGTTCAGGCATCGTATTGTTTTCTAGAAATTGGTTCGGTAGATGTCTTATGCACACTCACATGTCTCTTCGTTGTATTGTGAGAATGTAATGTTTTTACGCATTTAACTTTGTCAATTATAAGATTTATCCGTGGTGATTAGCGCCATATTTGACATTAGTGCCATTACAGAGCGCTTGAACTTTCGAAGACACTATGCACAATCTTCAGCGTTCGTGACTTCAGCGTTGTCAGATTGGAGATTTTACTCCCTGTAACGGGATTTTTTATTTGGGGGAGAGGGAAGTTGTGATAAGAAAATTGTGAGGAAAAAATTGGGAACTTTCTTTTCTATGTGTTTCAGTTTTGAAGTTTAAAATTTTAGCTAATCAGAATTATTTCGGTGGTTTACACTTTAAAATGGAACTTTCGATCAAAGGAAAAAAATTAAGATCATAAGAAAAAGTATACTATTCTATCTTGTTACTTTTACTGATGATTTTGTTGAAGGGCAGGTACCAGGTTGTCATATTTTTATCCGCATCTTCAGTTTATTTCAATGTTGGTATAAATAATGAATAACATTCATTCATTTCCCCCTATAGCACATCATACGCAGTTTTAGCTGTTTTTTGACGTAAAATAAATAAATAAATAAAGATTTTATTTAGGAAAATTTGCTTTGTTGAAACTTGTATTTTTTAGGAATTGTTAAACGAAGTTTAGAAAAAAGGCCCACCAGCAATAAGCATTATTTTTGTACTTTAAAGCATACTGAACTAGTATAAGTTAAACATTTTATACATATTCTATTTCATAAATGTTAAAAGAATATATTAATTGTGTAACAGCATAGTTTGTCACTTATTTTGTTTGTTTAAATATGAGTTACATACTTTCGAATTATAAAGTTCTTTACTATGTGCTATTATTATTTCATTATGAATTGTATATTATTTAAATATATTTTACAATTTTATAATTATAATTTGTTGTACTGAAATTAACTTGATGGTATGTAATTTGCAGATTTTTTTAAAAATTAATCTCAGATTTGTCTTTAATTCATAGTTTGAATGTAGCAATTTTTGCACACATCCAAGCGTCCAACATCGGCAAAGCAGATTAGGAATATGCCTACGCTGATAGCTAACTTGTCGCGTCTCAGAATGCATAAATTATCGCCAACCCCAAGATCGTCACGGACCTAACTTTATCTGTGGAGTTTGTGCATCTCCATACCGCAACCGGCAGTGTCGCCGGACGGCCTTCATCTTAGGATCACGTCAGGAACACGTCGTGCCTGAAAGCTCCCTCCCAGAGACCGTGATCCACTGCAGATCCCTTCTAAGCCCGTATCTCTCCACAAGCCCCTCTCAACCTCCAGTCCGCGCGCAGGTCAGCGGAACTCTACATAAAGCCCAGACAGGACTGTCGGCCGAGCAACGGGGGTTGTAATATCCAATTTCGGCATTGCGGCCGTTACGTATCCCTGAAAGATTAAAATCAAATTAAAAATCGCTCCGTTTTAGTCGAGTAGGATTCCGCGCTGAGGAATGTAACGAGAGGGGGGGATGCGACGTACAGGGCTCGAGCTTCTATATTTTAATTTGCAATAAAATATTCCCTACCTCAGACCCGACAGGTGCAGTGGACCGCTTATATTTTTTTAAAAAAGTTTCTTTGTGTGAATGTGTGTGTGTGGGTGTGTGCGTGTTTGTGTGTAAGTAAGTACAACCAGGTACACCGACGCAGCTATATATAGGTAAGCTTTATCTGTACATTGTGTTCAGAGGCTTAAAGAGAATTAACGAATATGCCCATTTCCGTTATAAATTTCGTATGTCCTGTTTTATCCTTCCCACCATCTATGCTTTTAGGTTCACAGAGGATTCCAGCCGGTTCTGCGTGTAACTTCGCATATTACAAAACCAATGTAAAATTACATGATACAGAAAATACTACTGGCTTTGGCATTTGTATTGCGGATAGAATAAATATTTCTGGCTCTGATGAGTATGCCATTTGGAGAGGCTATTTTAGAGAAACCTTTAGTTCTTTTATTTTTAAATTCTTCAATTTCAAAGAATTTACGTCAAAATGAATTATATGTGGTAGCTGTACGCAAGAAAGATTCTCTGCTGCTTCTACTTTCTTCGTAAAGTGTGATCGTAAAATAAAAATGTTGAAACGTATTAACACAATAGACAACATTTAAAAAATTGTACTTAGCTATAAATATTTTTTGTAAAGGAGTAATTTTCACGAGTTGATGTTACCCACGTATCAACATTATTATGAGAATTCTTTTGCATTTTAAATCATTATTTTATATATCATTTGTTTTATACATTAAGTGAATAATTGATCTCGTGTTCAGAAATGTCATATTTTCCTTTCCAGGAAAGAACAAAGAAATATTGCCAGAAATATTAATTAAATGAAAAAAGAAACTATGAATTGTTCTCATTTAGTCTACATATTATCATACGTTCTTACATAATTTGTTTAATTTGTATTCGCTTGCCGTGTATTTCGCCGAGCTCTAAAAAACTTGCGCAGAATACTCTTCTTCCCCAGACGCCACATACAGTTCTTTCTGTTTCGTGTGCGTGTGTGTGTGTGTGTGTGTGTGTGTGTGTGTGTGTGTGTGTGTGTGTGTGTGTGTGTGTGTGTGTGTGTGTGGAGGGGGCGAAAATAAATGTTATCAAATGCATTTCATTAGTACTGAGTTCCATCGGACTAGACCGCTCACGTCTTTAGACGTATAAAACTTCAAAAAGTATTTAATGTGGCTTCTGTAATCATCCAAATATTAAATATATGTTGTATAAAATTATCTAAAATTTACTTCGTGTTACCAACTACTGTATTTAATTCGAAATAGAATAATAAGAGGATTATATTCAAAATATAATTAAGCCTTTTTTAAATAATTAAGTTTATTCCTTTTGTATTATCGCATTCTAGCCATCTTTTGGTCAACAGCCGGGCCATGTATTTGCGGACGAAGTCCCTCACTTTCTCTGAAAATTTTGTATGTTCACTAGATTCATGGCATTTGCGTATCGATTTCTTCACAACGTTGTTACTTAGGAATTCAATCGTTGACGGTAAAGTTTGATAAAAAGTTTCCTTTTTCCTCTTGTAATGTCCACAGTCTTGCTTTAACACATCGAAGTTTCGGAAACAATGTTTTCTCCGGGGTGAAATCGATTCCGAATGGTTACTCCCGCCCCATGAGCATTTGCGTGTCACTTTACTAAACAATGCAGTTTGTATTGAATGTGTAATGTACGTCAGAGATCAATCCAGTTTCTATTATGGAAATAGACACTGGCTAAATGAAAAGCTCTGTCTGTGCGAGTTAAATACTTACGTTAGTGTGGTGAAGCTCGAAGGTTAAATCGTTAAGAAGTTTACTATTTCAGAGGTGATTAAAAATTGTGTTGATTGTTTTTTTAGTTCGTGTTTGTTTTATGACAAATGAAAAGTGATGATGCTATAAACAAATAAACGAAACTTAACGATTTTTGTGAATATTTCCTATTTTATTTTGAAGATGATAATGATAGCATATCCATAGAGATAATTGATTGATGTAGCATTACCAAAGTTACCCGGATTAATGATATGTAGTATTTTATTTCACACAAAACGATTCTCTGGCTCCATAGTTCTTCAAATCATGCTACTGAAAATTCACAGAAAAGGTCATACTTTTTTATCATCATATAACTTTTGTTTAGCTGAGGCAATGATAGAGTTGAGGATATGAATTCCGCCAAAGAAGTAGACGTATTCACTTGCTGATTGTGGTGTGATATGAACATCAAACTGTACTGTATAGCTGCAATATTGTATGAGTTATTCCTGATTTCATAATTACAAAGGAAGTCTAATATCAATCCTCTGTACTTGGGCGTTAACATATCGGCTACATATGGCATTAAAAGAAGACGAAGGAGAAGAAGAAGAGAAGAAGAAGAGAAGAAGAAGAGAAGAAGAAGAGAAGAAGAAGAGAAGAAGAAGAGAAGAAGAAGAGAAGAAGAAGAGAAGAAGAAGAGAAGAAGAAGAGAAGAAGAAGAAGAAAGAAGTAGAGGATGAGGAGGAGAGGAAGAGGGAGAAAAGAAAAATAACAAGAGGAGGACGAAGGGAAGATGAACATGAAGTAAATGAGGACGACGAGAAGTTCTCTTGAGAGAATAGGCTATAATGTACCGGAGAGGGGGTTATTATTAGTAAAGTTCCAGCCGTCAGAATCAGGAAGAAAAAATATCATAACTTCGAAAGGATAGGGTGAAGAACGATTAAGGCCGGTGTTACTAAGGCGCACTTTAACAGACGAGAAAAATACGTCTGTTACAGAGTTTACAGACACGAGTGAGACCCTCACGCCTAGATGGGTTGTCTGAGCTCAGCCAAGGGTTTTCACTCTACAAAAGCAAGAGTTTAATAATTAAAAATTAAATAGTTTAATAATTAAAAATTAAATAGTTTAATAATTAAAAATTAAATAGTTTAATAATTAAAAATTAAATAGTTTAATAATTAAAAATTAAATAGTTTGATAATTAAAAATTAAAGTTTGATAATTAAAAAATAAATATTTTAATAACTAAAATTAAACTAAGAACTCTTTCACAATAAAATATTTCACAAAGCTGAACTAATATAACGACACCGCATAACTTCTCGAAGCATTAATAAATACATATTTATTTTATTATTGTAAATCTCAAAAAAATTACCTCTACATTTGCCCAAAAGAGGCTAGATCGTCGTTTACTTCGTATATGGTTCGACAGAGCATGCACAGCGCATGCGGCCTTGCCACAACGTCACTGTTGGGCTGCAGGTGATCCACTTCGGTGATCTGTTGTTTTGACACTCGGACAAGTCTAGCTAAATTGGGAGGGAGCATGGCGAGTAGCATGTAGAAATTATTGGAATTCATTTTATGATCGTTAACAAACTTGTACTGAGTCTGTGTTATCCGGATTGTTTTGTCAATCCACCAACTGACAAAATGCGCGTAAAATCTATTTAGGTATCTACGTTTTACGTTGCTTGAAAAGTGCACTTCAAATTTATAGTTCAGAAAATATTATTTTCTAAACAATTCTTTTTAAAAAATGTTGGTATGTGAAGAATACAAGAGAAAGATAGGGGCTTATTTTACCTTCGTCATGCATAACCTCACTTTTAAGGTCTGTATCAAATAATACATTTTCATGTTCTCTCATGCTTTTTGATATGGTTTTGTATACATTTTTACTATATTCCTTGCAGAGTCGGCATTTATTCAATCTAAATTTCTAATAGGCACTGTCTCTAAACTTCAACACTCTACTGCTTTTACTGAACATAAGCTTGATAGTATCCTTTGAGCATACTACATTACACTAAAATGCCAAGGCGGTTCTTCAGTCCATGGTTGAGGGAAGGATACAATAACGCTTCGGTCTTTCGGTGATACTCAACTATTTTGTCCTGAACTGACTCTACAGGGTGACCAGGGAGGAAACAACGAAACTTTGAAAATACGTTCTTAAGTAAATTTTAAACATATTTTGGCTAATAAACTCCTTCGCAATTTCGAATGTCTGAGCTGCAATAAACACTCAAAAGTTGGTTTGATAAAATTCTTTCTATTAACAAAATTTGCGTTTTAGAAACACTTAATCATTCCAGATACATGTTTGTTGTTTACAAAGGAAATGGATGCCAATTGTAACGGTTTACCAAGAAAAATTTCCCAGAAATAAAAAAACAACTGAATTCTGTAAAACTGATGCTTTTTTATTTATGGGTTAATTTTATTAGAAAATATATGCTTAAAATTGACTTAAGAGTTTATTTTCAGAGTTTTTCATTGACGTTGACGTATCTTTGTACAAATTGGAATTCTATATTTTAGGTGTTAGTTTAGGAAATGTTAGTTTCCTTACTCACTGTATAAGTTCAACAATAATATTTTCTTTCATTTAGGTAATATTTAATTTTATTAATGGGACTAATGTAAAAACTCCGTGGACACTCTGTATATTGTCTGACTTTCCTGCTCTTGACCAACCAACCGTGGCCGCGAGGTGATGAATTGGCAATGGAGGCTGCATTGTGGTGATTGGATTCGCGAACTGCCTCCCCCCACCTTGCACCCGCCTCATGCATCTTTCATCTCTCATTTTGGCTCATTGATAACTTTCATTAATATGGATTATTCGTTTAAAATTCGTGAAACTGATCACCGAACTGGTTGCCAATTGTAACGGTCATAAACAACAAACGTTACATTTACAACGAGCCGTAAGTTAAATATCCTACGACTCGTCTCTATTTGTACTCGTGTATTCATTGATGCTGATCACTTCATGTTGTGTGGTTAAGTGGTTTGCCTTTTGAGACGTGTTTTTGTGCAAATTGGAATTCCATATTTTAGGTATTAGTTTAGGAAATGTTAGTTTCCTTACGCACTGTGAAAGTTCAACAGTAATGTTTTCTTTCATTTAGGTAATCTCTAATTTTATTAATGGGACTAATGTGAGTAGTTAATCGCTCATTTTATTTAATATGTTTAACCTTTCTGTAATGAATTACAGTAAATAGATTAGGATAAAAACCACAAATTTTAAAATAATAATAATAATAATAATAATAATAATAATAATAATAATAATAATAATAATAATAATAATAATGCTTACGTACGAATATAGTTCACTAAATACACACATCACATAGCAAAACATTTGTGTATTTTTGAATATATATTCTTCTTAACTAAAGAATTATTACAGCATGAGCACCTATTACTTATTTCACGTATTGCATTTTAAAATGTTGATTTATAATTAGTTCTGATGCTTTTGAATTACGTTTTAACTCTTAGATTTTTAGCTCTATCGCCACCAATGTTTAGAAGGAATGGATTCATGTCAATTAATAATAGAAATTATACCAGAGTTGAAGTACATCTTCAAACCTGTATTTGTTGAACTTCATTTCATCAATAAAAGGACAAAAGGAGTTAAAATTCAGAAAGCTAAGAACAATGCAGCAATTTTTGTTTCCAAATTATTTACTGTAGACGCTTGGCGTCATTGGTGTAACGTCGATGGGTTAAAGAGCTTATATCCCGAGGAATGAGTGTGCCCGTATACATCAGTATATCCAAATATGGTAGTGATCTTTTGTCATGTTATCCAATCTCGTTGATCAAGAAAGTATTTGTGAGACGTCGAAAATAAAAGTAGAGAAAGCTGGGAAACCCTCGTAACAATTTGAATATTTATTCCTGAACTTAATTTTTTTTACAACAACCATTACAAGTTCAACGTTCTATTCACCAGGAAACCCTTTGTATCCTTCCCGCTTTTTGACGCAACTTCGCCAAAAAAGTGACGGTACTGTTGGGCGGGAGCGCCACATCTGCTGTGGACCAGAAGCTTGGTGAGTGGCTGGAACGAGGGTCGGGGAATGTGGAGGAGAGCAGGAACACGGAAAGGATGGAAGGGGTGGATGGGGTGGGATAGACATGGTGGAGGCGGGAAGAGAGGGGAGGGAGCGAGCCGAGGCGGGGTACAAATGAGATTGGATGGAATGGCGCGGAGTGGGTGAGGGCGGGGTAAGAGCGGATGGGGAGAACGAGGGCGAGGCGGAGCGGGAACGGGACGAAGTGGGGTTGGATAGAGGTAGGGTGCGGGATGGCGCAGTGTGGTGGGGTGAGGGCGGTGTAAGAGCGGATGTGCGGAATGTGGGCGAGGCCGGAGGTGGGGCGGGAGCGGGACGACGCGAGGTTGGATAGAGGTTGCGGGCGGGATAGCGCGGAGTGGAGTTAGGGTGGGGTGAGGGTGGATGAGGTGGGTGAGGTGGGTGAGGTCGGAAACGGGGTTGGCAGAGATAGAGCGGAAAGGTAAGGATTGGGAAAGTGTGAGTGTGGGTGTGAGAATGAGGTCGAAGACGAGCCAGGAGACGGACGAATCGATGTTAGAGAGAGGTGGAGTGGAATGGCAGGGAGTGGAGGAAGATCGGGGAGAGGGTGGGTGTGGGGGATGAGGGTGATCTTCATGGAAAGGGGTAGCGGGACGAAACGAGGATAAGCAGATGTGAAGCGGAACGACGCGGAGTGAGGGTGAGGGCGATGTAAGAGTGGGTATGGGGACGAGGACCAAGTCAGAGGCGGGACGGGTGCGGGACGAAGTGGGGTTGAATACAGCTGAAGCGGAACGACCCGCAATGGAGGCAAGGGCGGGAAGAGAGCAGATTTGGGGGCGGAAGCGGAAGTGGAGGTGGCAGCACTGGAGTTAGGATGGGGCCGCAGGGAAAGGCGAGGGAAGGAAGAGGTCAGATGTGGGGCGCGAGAGCGGTGTGGAAGCAGAAGGTTGAGGCGGCAGCAGTGTGGTAGGGATGGCTGCGTGGCGAACGCGAGGTGGGGAGAGTTCAGATGTGGGGTGCGAGGGCGGATGCGAGTGCGAGCTGTGAGCGGGGCGGCAGCGGAGGTTGAGGCGCGAGCTGTGGGATTGGGCGGGGCCCCGGCAAGGTCAGATAGGTAGCAGATGTGGGGACGCGAAGGCTAGGGCGCGAGTGGGGGGGAGCGGGGCGGAAGCGGAGGTTGAGTCGTCAACGGTAGGGTTGGGTTGGATTGGTGCCGCGGCGAAGGCGAGGGAGGGGAAAGTTCGGATGTGGGGTGCGAGTGTGGGGGAACGGGGCGGAAGTGTATGTTGAGCCGTCAACGGTAGGGTTTGGTTGGATTGGTACCGCGGCGAAGGCGAGGAAGGGGAAAGTTCGGATGTATGGTGCGAGAGCGGGCGAGTGAGTGGGTGGGAGCGAGGCGGAAGTGCATGTTGAGCCGTGAGCGGTAGGGTTGAGACGGCTGCGAAGGCGAGGGAGGGGAGAGGTCAGATGTAAAGCGCGAGAGCGGCGGCGAGTGCTGGCCGGGGGCGGGGCGGAAGCGGAGGTCGAGGCGGCAGCGATGGCGTCGGGTTGGGGCAGCAGCGGCGAGGGCTGCAGCGGCATCCAGCGTCTTCGGAGACGCGGCGATCTGTCTTCATTGCGGCGCATTGTAGCAAGGCGTCGCGCCCGTCGCGCGTCTTTTGTCGGCCGGTCGCCATCGCTCTTCGTCACCGGCGACGCCGCCGCGCTGCATTCACACTTGCCCCTGGCGCTGTTGCTGCTGCTGCTGCTGCCGCCACCGTCTCCGCCAACGCTCCGCCTGCCATAGCCGCCACAATCACTGTCAGCTGCGTCGCCCTTTCCGTCATCGTCACCATCATCATTATCTTTGGCTAACACAGTCATTGTTTCTGTCGCAGTTGTTATCATAATTACCACTTCTATGTCGACATTGCTATGCCATTATTATTACCACATTATCATCATTACCCCGTTACCATCATAACCACTTCACCGTCATTACAAAGTCACCACCGTTACCATCATTTCCACGTTACCATCATTACCACTTCACCGTCATTACCACTTCACCGTCATTACCACTTCACCGTCATTACCACATCACCGTCATTACCACATCACCGTCATTACCACATCACCGTCATTACCACATCACCGTCATTACCACATCACCGTCATTACCACATCACCGTCATTACCACATCACCGTCATTACCACTTCACCGTCATTACCACTTCACCGTCATTACCACTTCACCGTCATTACCTTCACCGTTCACCGTCATTAGCACTTCACCGTCATTACCACTTCACCGTCATTACCACTTCACCGTCATTACCACTTCACCGTCATTACCACTTCACCGTCATTACCACTTCACCGTCATTACCACTTCACCGTCATTACCACTTCACCACTTGACCGGCATTACCACTTGACCGTCATTACCACTTCACCGTCATTACCACTTCACCGTCATTACCACTTCACCGTCATTACCACTTCACCGTCATTACCACTTCACCGTCATTACCACCACCGTCATCTTCCCATCAACATCACTACCTTACCATGGACAATGTGTCGACCCTAGTTTCCTCCAGTCGTCGCCGTGACCACGATCCCCGTCATCTATGGTATTATGCAACTATAACCATCCACCATCGACACCACTACCTCCCGTTTCTTACACTTCAAAGTAGCGAGCTTTGTTTCCATACTATGATGCTAGTGCATTGTACGTATTATTTAATTTGCTCTGCATCCACTACTTGGTGCTGCTCGTCCCTATTCTCGTCGAAAATGCTACTTCCCTATTCTTTTACCAGAGATGCTTGCAGTTTCTCGGTTGAGCTAATTTCTGCAAAAACCTTTAACTTACCGATTGTTATAGTCAAGGTCTCCTCCGATTTATTTACATAAACATTCCAATATTTCTACTGCGACTCATGGGGGACCTAAATCTTGGTCCATTTTGTTTCATCTGAACCAAAATATTTCCATAATAATGATATATCTTTTCCAAATAGTGATTATGAGTACCTTCCCTTTTCAAAATATTTCTGTTTGTGGTTCTTTCTTTTATCAATTCTCTTATTCTTCTTCAATATCCGGTCACTGCTGCTACCATCAGTAAAGTCAACACTGAAATGGCTGTCATAATATTTACTTCCACCCCTTCCATCACTCCTGCGACCAATAATCTTGTTTTCATTGTGGCCACCATTGCTGCTTTATCTCCACCAATACATTGTCACCACCACTATATCAATTATTACTCAAATCCGCGTATCTAATGTTAGAACTATTCCTTCAATCACGAGCGTTTTGTAAACTTCCTTCAGGGTCATTGCTCCAGCAACGCCAACCCAACGCGGCCTGACACTCCACATACACCACTTCCATAACCGTTACCATCACTATCAGTCTCGTCATTTCTACTATCTCCGAGATCGCAGCTATCATTACTGTCACAACTGCTTCGCCGTCATCACCTGTATATCATCGCCATCACCGGCGCTTTAACTACGAGTAGTACTAACACTATTACTGGCATTCTCGAAATAACTTTATTTCAATATTTGTTATTTTGTAATTTTTCACTGGTGGAGTCTCCAGCAACGTTAACACCAAAAGATCCTCCGGAAACTTCACGTTCTTTACTTCCGTCACCATCACTGTCCCGACTATAATGCTCGGCATTCATCACCGTCACCATCGCTGCGACGTTCTTGTGCTTCGTGTTTATTGTCCAGCAGCGGCGCTTGCTCGCTGTTCTTTGCGGTGGCGTAATTTATATCCAGCACCCCCCCTCCCTTGCCTTGTCTGCGCCTGCTGTTTCGCTTTTTGGGACTTAAATAAATTAGAGGGAAATTTTTTTAGCGGTGTCATATTGTGAGGTCTTCTCTGCATGGTGTTTTCTTCTGGTATTATTTTTACTCGTTGGTCATATTCCAAACCGTTCCGTCCGAGCCCTGCGTATATGTTGATGTGTAGGACAAATGTAAAATCTGATGTAATGTTTTGTATATGGCATTATAAATATTGGAACCGAGAATGCAGAATTCGTTTTTAGAAAGCAGAATTATGCTTTCTGAAAACAGAATCAAAAGCTCATGATTCGATTTTATGAAAGTAGAAAAATTGTTTCGTCATTCTTTCGGTGTTCTAATCATTCGAAATAAAATGTAATGTTGTACGTACTCGTTTCTGAATAGAATGTATCCCTCTAGTATATTACTCTCATTCTACCAAAAATCTTCAAAGTTGTGTGACTAATGAATATTATTGTTCTTTTGAGAATACTATTTTCAGGATTGATATATTTACTGTTTTTGAGATTATTACATAAACTGTGACGATTTCATATACATTAACATTATTCTATTGAACTAATTTAAAAGATTAATAAATAATTGTAGGAAAGTTATAAATCCAAGAATGATAAATAAATATTCAAGTTAAATCTCTGTATATTTGTGTCTTAGTTCTTCAGCATTTATTCTCCAACACACAAATAACTCACATTAATACATCTTTTCTAACAACAAAATAAAAAACTGAAAATATTCATGCTTCTCCCAAACGCAATTACAACATTACTTGATAAATTTTACATTTCAAAAATATATTCATACTGGTTCCTTCTACTAAAAATCTATCTTATTTCAAGTAGTGTTTTTCTTGCGTTGGTAGACATCTCTTTTCATCGATAATTACTACGACACATAGTCGAGAAAATTCTGCCCCAATCGGGACTGATATCCTAGGACCTCCTGGTGAGAGGCATAGCAGTGTCATCAATTGATGCCCTGAGCTACCTAAGCCAGTCTTTCTCAATGGAAAGAACAGTATTTTTCACAACTACCAAAAACTGATTACGGTATAACGTCCTGGGTTAAAGTTTACTTTAACACAGAAGATTTAAAATTGTCTTTGAAATCTTCTTCACGTCACTTAATCCAATATTTAACATTTTCTAAAATGTTATGTTCACTTTTCAGAATTTTTTATATTGTTAAGTTCCGTTGTATGATAACTGTTAGTTTGGAAAAATCGAAGGATAAATAAAGATAGTAAATTTTGATAGTTTACCAGGCACACAAACTATTCTCCTTCTAAACAAGGGAAAATGTTTTCACTAATCCCAAACATTATCCCAGGAACGATTTCAATTGATGAATTCAAAATATTGTTACGATATTCCCTTTCATGTTGATACGTTGGATATTTTTCAACCAACTATCTCATAGCGTTATCTCCTCAACACTGAAGGATACCCGAAACATATTATCATAGTTTCATACACAGTCAGGTAGAAAAACCAAACACACAGTCAGGCTAGAAACGCATTTGACAGTTACAAAACGTTTCTAGCTAATTCATTTGAAAAAGTATTATTCCTTAACTTCTAAACAATGAGGACTATTATTTCAATTTTTCTTATTTAAACAAATGTATTCCTTATTCTGAACCTCTGAAGTTTGGTCTTTAATAGGGATTTGAGTCGTGTTTGTGTAATTTGATACTAACACTTATATCTTCGGAATTTCGAAAACTTCTAGTTTTTATTGGCTAGATTAAAATTATAAGTATATAAAGTTTATGAAGTACGGTGTCCTTTGTCCAGTTTCTCCGAAGGGAAAGAAAATCATTTTCATGGAGTTCAAAAGACGTCATATTATTTTTCCTTTGCTAGGAGTATTTTTCCAAAACCTTCGGCAGCAAACGCCTACCGTCTCTGTAAGGGAAGTTTCGAATGGATGCTCTTATTATATTCTCTTGAAGATTGGAGACGCATCGACGTTATCGGAAATCGTCCGATCGCCGGATCAGGTACCGTACTTGCACTTGGCAGATGGCTAGATGCGAGACTGCTCGAGAGAAATTTGTCCTGAGCAGAAGATACACATTTACGATGGAAGCAAACAGTTGATAATGCTCAGTAAATTGGAAACTAATATCGAAATAATGTAATAGATAATTACCACAATAACATAGGCAACATTATTGTTATTGAAATTAAATATCGTAAAGTTGGAGAAATTTGGGAAACTCGACATTTTCAAAACAAAAAAAAGTATGTCGATTATCCCTTTTCTTATTAATGGGCCACGTTATTAAACTATTTTGTTTGTAGTAGATCTGTTTCAATTCCCTCTGAATATCCTACCAGTTTTCATCAAATGGAAAGGAATAGCATTTTATTTTTGTTTGGCTACTAATCCTTCATTGTCTCCATTGCCTCCATTTGCTCGGACTGTGACATCCATTATCATCAGGAGCGGACATCATTATCATTCCAAGATTGTTTTCTCATGGAAAGGACAGGACGGGTAGAGGTCGCATTCCGCCCTAATTATCCGTCCAGTTTTCATCAAATGGAAAGAAACTACCATTTATTTTTGTTTGGCAATCAATCTTTCAATGTCTCCATTGCCTTTGCTCGAAGTATGGCATCCATTATCATCCGCAGCGGACATCATTATCATTCTAAGCACTGTTTTAGCATGGAAAGGAGAGGGCGCGGAGAGGGTCTCCGTCCGCCCGAAGGCAGCAGGAGCTGTCGTGAGAGCTCCGCCGGCGGAGAACTCCCGAGTTGCTTCTGCGGCCAGATTACCGTTTTTAAGGCTTAGCGATTCCTGGGGGCTTAGCGCGGACGGCAGCGACGGAGTTGCGGTGGCTGTAACGTCAGGACCAGGGAGGCGGATGGCAGCTTAGGTGGGGCTGGGAGAGGTTAGGGCTAGGGCGCAGATAGTGTTGGGAAAGTGGGTGATGAGAAGGATGTTGCGAAAGGGGACGCGGATGGTGAGAGAGACGCAGATGGTAGGTGGGAAGCAGGTAATGAGATGGTAATGGGAGGGAAGAGTGAAGTAGGAGCCGAGAGGGAAACGGGAGGTGAGGGGGATGTGGGAGCCGAAAGGGAAGTGGGATGTGAGAGGGAAGTGGGATGTGAGGGGGAAGTGGGATGTGAGAGGGAAGCGGGATGTGAGAGGGAAGTCGGATGTGAGAGGGAAGTGGGATGTGAGAGGGAAGTGGGATGTGAGAGGGAAGTGGGATGTGAGAGGGAAGTGGGATGTGAGAGGGAAGTGGGATGTGAGAGGGAAGTGGGAGGTGAGAGGGAAGTGGGAGGTGAGAGGGAAGTGGGAGGTGAGAGGGAAGTGGGAGGTGAGAGGGAAGTGGGAGGTGAGAGGGATGTGGGAGGTGAGAGGGAAGTGGCATGTGAGAGGGAAGTGGGAGGTGAGATAAGTGGGAAAGGAAAGGAAAGGGGTGGTGGGACGGAAGGGGGAGGTGCCGAGGAAGTGTAGTAGCATTAGTAATGGATGTGGCCGACAGTGAAGGTACGGAACGAGGTAGGATGTCAGGGTTGCGAAAGAGGTACACCCTCAAAGGCGAGGCGGAGAGGACACAGGTAACGAAAGCTTCGATCTCGGAAAGAATTTGCGGAATACATCATGACGGGAGGAAGATCAATAGGCAAGGGTGGTGTTAGTGAACACAGGGGTGGAAATGCAGGGTAGGGGAAGCGTAGACGGCGATGGTACAGGACGGAATGTCCGAGCTGGCGGTTGATGGAAAGAGGGGAATGGTAATGTTGGCGGAGATTGAGGTGCCATGAGGAAGGAATAGGCGACGATGGAGGCGGCACAGGGACGGTGATACAAAGGTAGGGTGTAGAGACATAGCGGAGGCGGAGAGGGTGATGATTGCGGAAGTGAGAGGGAGCCACGGCAGTAGCAGCGCCGATCATCTGAGGACATGAGGGCTGGAGGTGGATGGATGGGTAGAGGTGGAGGAATGGGTAGAGGTGGAGGAATGGGTAGAGGTGGAGGAATAAGCAGAGATGGAGGGATGGATAGAGTTAGAGGGATGGACAGAGTTGGAGGGATGGACAGAGTTGGAGGGATGGATAGAGTTAGAGGGATGGACAGAGTTGGAGGGATGGACAGAGTTGGAGGGATGGACAGAGTTGGAGAGATGGACAGAGTTGGAGGGATGGACAGAGTTGGAGGGATGGACAGAGTTGGAGGGATGGACAGAGTTGGAGGGATGGACAGAGTTGGAGGGATGGACAGAGGTGGAGGGATGGACAGAGTTGGAGGGATGGACAGAGTTGGAGGGATGGACAGAGTTGGAGGGATGGACAGAGTTGGAGGGATGGACAGAGTTGGAGGGATGGACAGAGTTGGAGGGATGGACAGAGTTGGAGGGATGGACAGAGTTGGAGGGATGGACAGAGTTGGAGGGATGGACAGAGTTGGAGGGATGGACAGAGTTGGAGGGATGGACAGAGTTGGAGGGATGGACGCAGAGTTGGAGGGATGGACAGAGTTGGAGGGATGGACAGAGTTGGAGGGATGGACAGAGTTGGAGGGATGGACAGAGTTGGAGGGATGGACAGAGTTGGAGGGATGGACAGAGGTGGAGGGATGGACAGAGTTGGAGGGATGGACAGAGTTGGAGGGATGGACAGAGTTGGAGGGATGGACAGAGTTGGAGGGATGGACAGAGTTGGAGGGATGGACAGAGTTGGAGGGATGGACAGAGTTGGAGGGATGGACAGAGTTGGAGGGATGGACAGAGTTGGAGGGATGGACAGAGTTGGAGGGACGGACAGAGTTGGAGGGACGGATAGAGTTGGAGGGACGGATAGAGTTGGAGGGACGGATAGAGTTGGAGGGACGGATAGAGTTGGAGGGACGGATAGAGTTGGAGGGACGGATAGAGTTGGAGGGACGGATAGAGTTGGAGGGACGGATAGAGGTGGAGGGACGGATAGAGTTGGAGGGACGGATAGAGTTGTAGGGACGGATAGAGTTGGAGAGACGGACAGTTGGAGGGATGGTTGGATACGAGTTGGAGGGACAGAGTTGGTGGAGAGTTGGAGGGATGGATAGAGTTGGAGGGACGGATAGAGTTGGAGGGACGGATAGAGTTGGAGGGACGGATAGAGTTGGAGGGACGGATAGAGTTGGAGGGACGGATAGAGTTGGAGGGACGGATAGAGTTGGAGGGACGGATAGAGTTGGAGGGACGGATAGAGTTGGAGGGACGGATAGAGTTGGAAGAATGGGTGGAGGTGGAGGGATGGGTAGAGGTGGCGAGATGGGTAGAGGTGGAGGGATGGTTAGAGGCGGAGGAATGGTGTAGATGGTGGAGGATGGTTAGATGTGGAGAGATGAGTGGAGGTGGAGGGACGGGTAGAGGTGGAGGGATGCTTAGAGACGGAGGAATGCTTAGAGACGGAGGTGAAGGAACGGGCAGAGGTGGAGGAATGGATGTAGGGAGAGGGATGTGTAGAGGTGGAGGGATGGGTAGAGGCGTAGGAGTGTCGATGGTAGGGGCGGACCGGAGATAGGACGGGCTTTGGAAGCGCGGGCGTGGGAGGGCGGTGCAGATTCGCGTTTCCAGATGTCGGCTCCGGCCTCGTTACATGGTCGTTCCCCGCGCGCGCCTTGGTCGATTTCCAATGCGAGGGATTGCCCGCCGGCGCTGATCCCTGCGGCGCGCTGCGGCGGGCGCAAGCTGAGGCATATGCAAATGTGTAGCTCAGGCTTCGCGGCGCAGAAAGGACGTTCCAAGAGGCGACGTGCGCGCTGTCCGACGACCGCCGAGTGCTACGATTCCGGGCAAAAATTTGAAGTCGGCAGAAAAAATATACATTCTTTCGAGAGCGTAAGCTTCCGCGGCCGGAATTTGAACTTACTTGGCTATCCGGGAGACACCGCGTCCAGGGCACGGGTGCCGACGTTTCGGTTGCCATTCTGTGACCTTCATCAGGGCGTAGTATTGCGCGACTACGCAATTGCGCAATGCTACGCCATGATGAAGGTCGTAGAATGGCGACCGAAACGTCGGCACCTGTGCCCTGGACGCGGCGTCTCCCGGATAGCCAAGTAAATACATTCTTTCGTTTTGGTTTTGCGGAGACATATCCAGAACATTTTTGTTGGGTGCCGAAAAAAATATATACGCGGACCGAAAACTCAGAAATGATTTTGTTTTCAGCACGGTACTTCAAAGTCTTAAGCGAGTGGATCGCTCGATGAATTCTCAATATCTATGGAGTGAGAAAGCTTAACAAAGCACTTGGTAGTGGATGACTTACAATATCTACAGTTGCAAATGTATGTCAAAATATATTTTTGATTTAGAGAAATATTTTTAAAAAACTGTTTGAATTACTTTAAAATGTATGTAAATATCTTATTTTGTAGTGTACGCTCTAAATTGTTTTTATTACCAACATTGTTGTAGCACAATTGAGGTTCCAAAATGTATGTTTATGAAAATAAAATACGAAATTTAACTTAGAAATGCAATCAGAAACCGGTGTTTTTCTTAGAACGTTTTTTAATAAACATTTCAATATTTGTTATGAGCATTCTTCATTTTTATTATTTATGTCGTAATTGAATACTTCACTTAACTATTATAAAAGTAAATGTGTATTTTAAACAATATTACGAAAACGAATCTAATAATACCAAAAAATTAAAATTTTAACTTTTTTTACAACGTGATTAATTGTACATTGTATACATAGAACTTTGCTTACACTCTAATTGCATAAAATATCACTCAAAACATCACTCAATTTCACTTTCATTTTCGTGATTATGATGTTTATCTTGTACATATCAACCGTCACTGGCACTGCGTCAAGATCAATTTGCTTGCTACCCAGTCCCCTTGGATTACATAAACGCCAAATTTACTGATGTTGTCCGTTGTACTACTACAGCAAAAACAAATTGCCCTGGGTCAGAAATGACAGGCTGATAGGAGGTAAGATTCTCGCACTTTCCAATTTATCACTTAAGTAGAATTTCATAAGCTTATGACCTAGCATGTAATACTGTACCAATATTTGAAGTAGTACTTTAGAAACACTGGATTAATATCTATTACTACAATAATGGATTAACTGGATTAATATCTATTACTACAATAATGTATATTTCAAATGTATTAATGGATAAATGAAAAATTATTTTCGTGTATCAATAATAGAAATAATTATGAATTATTGAAATGTAATGCACTAATACTGTCCTTTTCTTTTTTGCAGGTTAGTCATTTCTCTCCAAGTCTTCTTTTGCCTTTGGTAAGCTAAAGATATAGTTTAACTAAAACAATGATTTACAAAGACCAACTCAAATACACTTGATAAACAAGTTTTTAATGTTTGGCCTCCCATCGTTTCCAAACGAATTCTGGTGCGATTCTGATCACGCGCGATTCTCCCTTTCCTATCCTGTGCGGGGGGGGGCGACTCCCAATCCTCAGTGGGTGATCGCCTATTGTTCTTAGAAAATATGCAACAAGGTTTGAAGTTCTTGGAAGAAAGGTCAAGTAACGCAACCCTGAGACTGTATAGATGCTTCGTTACGGGTGACCCGAAATACAAATGAAGGCACGGAAGAGAATAAGAAAATCACTTATTGTCCCGTAGCGAATTCATGAAGGATCCACTGGGCCCGTTCATCTGAAACGCCTTAAGCAATACCGAAGGGCCGTGCTCCCGGGCGCGCCGCCGTGTCACGTAACGTGGCGTGGCGCGGGGCGTCTCCGCACGTAGCGTTCGATGCCTTCGGAGCCGCCGCTCCGCTCCCGGCAGCACGCAAAGCGCCCTTGGGGGACACCGGGCCGTGACCACGGGTGGAGACGAAGACGGGGGCGGCGGTGGTGGGTGTCTGGTGGTGGTGATGCTGGTGGTGGTGGTGGTGGTGGCACGTAAAGCACCCTTGGGGGACACCCAGTCGTGGCCACGGGCGGAGACCAAGACGTTGACGGCGGGGGTAGATGTCTGGTGGTGGTGATGCGAGAGTGGTGGTGGTGGTGGTGGTGGTGGTGGTGGTGGTGGTGGTGCTGCTGCTGCTGCTGCTGCTGGTGGCACGTAAAGCACCCTTACGGGATACCGCGCCGTGACTACGGGTGGAGACGAAGATGGTGACGGCGGAGATGAGTGTCTGGTGGTGGTGATTCTGGTGGTGGTGGTGGTGATGCTGGTGGTGGTGATGGTACTGCTGGTGACACGTAAAGCACCCTTGGGGGACACCTCATCGTTGCCACGGGCTGAGACTAAGAAGGTGACGGCGGGGGTGGGTAACTGCTGGTGAGGATGCAGTTGGAGGTAGTGGTGGTTGTGGCGGTATTTGAACCTGGTAGTAGTGCTGCTCCAGGTGGAGGTGGAGTTGGCCGTGTTGAAGGTTGACATGGGGGTGGAAAAGGATGGCCTGGAAGCAAGGAGGGGGAGGGAAAGGCAGAGGATGTGAAGAGACGTCGGAGAACAAGCTAAGAAGGATACTTGTGAAGCACGGGAGTCGCCGAAGCCAAACTGGGAGTACAGTTGGCTGTGCGGAAGTGGGGGTGAAAGAAGCGATGAACATATGAGTGCATGAAGGGATGACTCCCAGGGTGAAGTTGGAGGCAGGGGTGAGACGGGATCGCAGACGGGGATGCGGGTAGAGTCATGATACATGCCGAGGTGGAGAGTATGCGGGGATGGGAAGTGCGGTGGAGGGAAGGCAATGGGGGTGGCCTCTCTGGGTTAGGGGTGAAGGAAAGGCGAAGACGGAGGTGTGGTGTGGTAGTGGTGGGGGTGGGGTCAGTGTTTGGGGGTGGAGGCGACGTGGAAGCGGGATGAATGTAGAGGAGTAAGTGGAGACGATGGCAATGGCAGACAGAGGGTTCGATGCCTGAGGCGGGGGTGGGGGTGGCGGTCGTGTAGGTGTCTGGTACGGAGAGAGCGGGGCGGATGCAAGGTGAAAGCATGGGCAGGAGTGGATTCGGAGGCAGTTACAGGCCAGTACAGGTTAGGGATGAAGAAAGGCCAAGGGGAAGGCGGGCAGAGACGACGGGACCGCAGGTGGTGGCGGCGGCGGAGTCGGTATCGAAGGCGGAACCGATGTGGAAATTAGAAGGCGGGAGAGAGAGAGTGGAAGTGAAGGCGCACGGCGGACTCTGTTCAGGGACGAGCTGATGTGAAAGTGGACGGATAGTGGGGATGGAGGCGGAGTCGGTGACAGATCCGCTTGCGTTAGAGGCGAGGAAAAGGCGGAAGTGGATAGGGGCGAGGGAACAGGAGACAGTGGAGGGGTCGGTGTCAAGAAGGAGCTGATGTAGAAGTGGGCAGACAGCAAGGGAATGAAGGTGGAGGGGGTGGCAGACCCACCGGGGTTAGGGGGCAGGGAAAGGCAAAAACGGACAGAGGCGACGGGACCGGAGACGGTGATGGGGTCGGTGTCAGGGAGGAGGAGATGTTGAACTGGGCAGACAGGGAGGGAATGGAGGCGCTGGCAGACCCACGTGGGTTAGAGGCGAGGTAAGGGCGGTGTCTGACAGAGCGGGCGGGACCGGAGACGGTGGGAGGTCGAAGTCAGGAAGGAGCTGATGTGGAAGTGGGCAGACAGGGAGGGAATGGAGGCGGTGACAGACCCGCGTGGGTTAGGGGCGAGGGAAAGGTGACTACTGACCGAGGAGGCGGGGCCGGAGAAGATGGCACAGTCGCGGTCAAGAAGGAGGTGATGTTGAAGGGGGCAGACAGAGAGGGAATGGAGGCGGTGACAGACCCATGTGGCTTAGGGGCAAGAGAAGGGCGGTGTCGGACAGAGGGGTCGGGACCGGAGGCGTAGCGGGGTCGGAGTCAGGAAGCTGCTGATGTGGAAGTGTGCAGACAGGGAGGGAACGGAGACGGAGGCGGTGACAGACCCGCCTTGGTTAGGGGCGAGGAAAAGGGTGAAGTGGATAAGGGCGATCAGACCGGAGGCGTTGGCGGGGTCAGTTTCAGGGTGGATTTTATATGTAAGTGGGCAGACAGGGAGGGAATGGGGTCAGCGTCGGTGCCAGACCCGCCAGGGTTAGGGGCGAGGGAAAGCCGAAGTCAGCCACAGGGGGCGGGGCCGGAGGCGTGCAGGAGAGGGCGCGGAAGCGGAGGCGTTCGCCCCGCGCCGGGCGAGAGGCGGGGGCGCGGCCCTAACGGCGTGACGTGCGGCGGCGGGCGCGCTCGCTTCCAAACGGCCAGAAGCCAATTGCGGAATTAGAAGGAAGGCCCGACCGTTCTCCCACAGGGGCCCCACCCGCCCCGCGCGAGCCAAGCTCCGCGCGCCGCAAGGAGCCGCCCGCCTTTTGCGAGACGCCTCGGCCGGACTCTGCCCTTCGGGATGCGACTGCTCCCGCAACGCGCGGGGGGAAATAGTGTTGGGGGGGGCAATTGGGTCCCACTGAAGGGGGTGATGCTACGTTAGAGCGTGAGGAATGGAAGCTACGATGATGCGGAAAATATTTAAAGAAATATTTAATTTAAAGAAATATTTAAAGTTGGGAAAGTTGAAGAACGTGTGTTCAAAAACGAGTATATCCTTGCTGAAAAAGTTCAACAAAGAAGAAAACACAATAAGAGGAAATTGATTTATTCATTAGTGTTTCTGCCGATTAATTGATAGTAGCTCCGCCCCTGCCGGAACAATCTCTGTGCTCCCGAACGCTCTTCCGTGTAAGGGGTGTGTAAGGGGTAAGAATAGGATAATGAAGGGAAAGGAAAGATCGCGCGTATTCCGTGGCCCGTTTGTTAGGGTACTGCTCCGACATTCGCATTGTGTTGATCGAAAAAATCACGGAAAACCACTGATCAGAGCAGCTGACCGCTAGAATTGTCCTCCAGGAAGCAACAGAACTCGACACGGCTATCTAGCTACTGTCGAAAATCCTGTCACCGTTGGGACTCGAACCTAGTACCTCCCAGTCCGCGGCACTGCAGTGACATAAGTTGATGCCCGAGCTTTCCCTTGCGAGTAGGAGGAAATTCTGATAGTATTTCACACTTTGGACTTGGATAAAATGTGCCATAATATGCCTTATGTATTGGCTTCACATGAAATGTTGAGAAACACATCCCTAAAAGGTAACGTCGGATGGGAAAGCAGCGAGAATGGCGACAGAAATTTGCATTGAAAACTCAAACGCTCATCCGTCGGTACGAAAAGTTGCAACAAATGGGGCGGAATATGATGTTCCGGCGACAAGAGAAGGATAGTTTTAGTAAGACGGAAGCTCGACGTGCATGAAGACTGCGCTCTGAACGGAGTCCTTATCGGTGACGGCAGCAGCAACGACGACATCGCCTAAAGGTTTGCCTTTTCTTTGGGGGGGGGATGTGGCAAGTCAACGAGCAAAGGACGCAAATGTGCGGAAAATGGAGGTTTGCAGAAAATCCCTCTCCGCCGACTTCGGGGCTGTCTCGCCCTCGCACTCTGCCATTCTCTTTGGCTGTTCCGCCCTCTTCTCTCGCCCATAGAGCCGTCCCACCACCCCAGCCCGCTTGGAGTCGCCGCCGCCTCTACCTCCGCTGACGCCTCAAGCTCTCCTATCCGCCCTGTGCTACTCGCTACCATCTCGCATCGATTCTTCTATTTCTTTACACCCACCCCATCTTTCAATCCCCTTATCCTGTCACCACTGTCCGTCCTAGCCTGCATTTCAGCTACTGACTCACCACTCATCCCAATTCTCCCTTCAGTTTCCGTCTAGGTTTTTCGTATCTGTATCCATCCCAATCCCCCTCTCAGTTTCTGCCTTAGTGCCCGCCGTAGTCCACGCCTTGGTTCCCGCTTCTTATCCTGCATTCATTTATCACTTCCGACAACACCTTTCTCTTCACATCCGTTCCCACCTCTGCTCCACACCTCTGCCCTTTCCGCATCTCTGCCCCGCATCAGTCCCCGTCTCAAGTCTAATATCCTCAGTTCCCTCTCAGTTCTCGCCACGGACCTCGCTTGTGTCCCCGTCTCAGTCACTGACTCACTTCCTTCTAGACCATGCTCCCAATTCCTTAGATTTCCACAGTCCCTTCAACTCCATCACAATCCTGCCTCCATTCCATACTTGCCGACACCCGTCCCTGCGTCAGACGTAGATTGGACTCCATGTTTTACTTTCCTCTTATTGCATCCCTCACCTCTTCCCCCACCACCATCCGTCCGATTCTCGCATGTTTCCATGATTCTTCCACTTTTCCTCATCTACCTTTTTGTCCTGTCCCTCTTCTCCGTGCATTAATCTGGGGATTTCCGCCGTCTCCATTCCCCCTACGCCCTACTTCCATCTTCGCCTGCGGCTCCTCTCTCTCTCTCTCTCTCTCTCTCTCACCCTTTCTCTCTCTCAGCTGCAGACGGAGTAAGGGAAATCGGCCGAAAGACCATTACAGTTTCGCGGAGAAAGTAAACGATTTTTTCCGGCGTCTCCTATGGTAATTGCGGGGCCCGTCTATGGAGGCTCGCCGGCCCCTGCAATTTCCCTGCTCTGCTGTGCGCTCTGCCGCGCCTCACGAGCCCTGCAACTCTGCTCCCCTTCCCCTCACCCTCCGCATGCTAGCTCTCTGCGTGGGAGCAGGCGGCCGCGCAGAAGGTGTGACGCGGCTCTCAGACGAGGTTACAGCTCGCCGCGCCGGACGAATACTTTCAAGCGACCGTTCCACTGAGGATTACTACCGACGAGGGATTCTGCTTAATGGTGTATCTCAAGGTTCAATTTAGGGGATAGAGCATTTCATCATTTAAACGAACGAAACAACATTATTTTGTTTACTTTTTTCTATTAAAACCGGAAAGGCATATCATGTAGCGTTCAAAAGCTTTCATCGTTCTTTCGGAGCGTTGTTTATAAAACATAACTGATGCAATTGAAGTTTATTGTCGTCAGAAAATTATTTATAATTTCGTCACTAAAGGTGTATGAAAGAACCAAGATAAGGTAACTAGAAAACCGAGAACGAATTACAGTAAATGTGGCAATGTGGCATTCCCACACCTTTTAAATGTAATGAAATTTCATTAGCAATAATCAAATGAACCTGGTCATAATATTTTTTCCATGATTCACATTTTTTGATACAAATGAGAGCATTCCTTCTACTCTTAATACCTAAGAAAATATGTCTGTCTATGCGATTTATAAGTTACCAACGACACAAAAACCGGTATACGTTCTACAGTAGAATAGGGAATTACCCTTGAATAATACATCAAAGAGAATGAAACGAGAAATTTAGAAATTTGCAGATTATAACAATAACTGAAAACTGTATCACACTTGTTGGTATTATCTCTCCATACTACACATTGACGGAAACGTGTGAAATTGTGTTCTTAAGTAAAGCTATTTTAACACACTTTTTAGATAGTGAAAAAATTTCACGGGTCCAACCAGTTAGAAATTAAAACACAACCATGAATAAATGTTTTCTCTTAATTCGTGCGTTTTTCAATATGTTACGTATAGTTTCAAACCCGATAACGTACCCATAAACATTATATTTTACTTAGCAGAACCATAAATCATTTTTTGTCTATTTAAACATTTTAAATTGTTTTTGGGATGAGTAATGACGGTTTTACATGTATTATTCACACGGGATAATTAAAAAATAATTTACTAATAAAGTGATTGTGTTATGAAGTGGAGTATTTAGAAATGGAAATTAGACGATGCAATAATTTCTAAAGTAGTTTTCAATGCAAGTAATTCTTTGGAAGATGTTTTGTCAAGTCAAGTATAGTTATTTATAACTCGACATTCACTTTTCTGATCAATGGATTAAGGACTTTCTGAACAACTTCATTCAGAATGCACTGCAACGAACAAAAATTTTGCAGGCAAAGATAAAGATTTCTAAGGAAATTCCCCCTCGTCTTGGACGGCCCTTCTCAGAATTTCTAGGAAAAAGAAACCACCTTCGAGGAGTAACAAGAAGGAATAGTACCATTTCTGGAAGTACCACTTGAATAATTCATGCTCCAACACGTTCCTATTATTCCCGCGATCTCCTAATTGGGAGAATGGGACGAAAAATCGCCTGGCGGTGGCGCCGACGCTGGAGGGAGAACGAAATCAACAAAAACGCATCTACCCAACCCCTCTCCGCCAACAACGTCGCTCCCGGCGGCGGGTTAACGAACGTAGGTCTCACGCGGTCATCGCTACGCGGTCAGGCTCGGGTGGAAGTGGCAACGGTTGCGGAGTGGGTAAGCGGCCAAGTTGGATTAGATGTCGCAGGCAATGGAAGCGGAAGGTGGTACGGGAAGAAGCTAGAATAACGGACGCAATGGAAAGAGCGGTGACAGCGTTTAGATGCAATGATGAAGGCAGACGCAGGAAAGGTAAGATGATAGCGAAGGACGGTGATGGAAGTGGAATTGAAGCTAGGTAGGGTGGTGTAGTAATGGAATCGGAGAACCGAATCTCAATGGCGATGGTTGAGATTGGGTGGTGACTGTAGGAGAGAAAGCGACATAAGTAGTGTTTGCCAGAGAGAAACGGACACACGGTGGAGGTCATGATGAGGGCGACGCTCAAGGCGGAGGCTGAGAAGGTTGGGGAGGTGGAAGTGACCCAGTGATGGAGGCGCAAGGGGCAGTGATGAAGGTTGAAGATCTCTGGATATATTGGAGAGGGGGAAGGTAGAAGTGCGGGTGGTAATAAAATTCGTTCCGTAGGAGGTGGCTGTGACGAAGGCCGAGGTGGGGTTTCGGTGTGAATATGGTGGAGGCAATAGAGCAGTAGGATGACCGAGACAGAAAACAGGGCAAACAGACGAAGCAGACGGAGAAGATGCCGGCAGTGGGGTTGGTGTGGGTGTCTGAGTCGGTGGCGGTGACGGTGACGGTGACGGTGATGGTGACGGTGACGATATCGATGACGGTGTCGATGGTGTCGATGACGGTGGCGGTGACGGTGGCGGTGATGGCGATGGTGAAGGCGACGGTGACGATGTCGATGACCGTGGCAGTGACGGTGGTGGAGATGGTGGTGGCTGTGACGTTGGCGGTGGCGGTGACGGTGGCGGTGACGGTGGCGGTGACGGTGGCGGTGACGGTGGCGGTGACGGTGGCTATAGTGGTGACGGTGACGGTGGCGATGGCGGTAGCGGTGGCAGGTGGCGGTTGCAGTGGCGGGCGACGTTGGCGGTGGCGGTGAAGGTGCCAGTTGTTGGGTTGGTGACGGTGACGGTGACGGTGACGGTGACGTGACGGTGACGGTGACGGTGACGGTGACGGTGACGGTGACGGTGACGGTGACGGTGACGGTGACGGTGACGGTGACGGTGACGGTGACGGTGACGGTGACGGGGACGGGGACGGTGTCGGGGACGGTGTCGGGGACGGTGTCGAGGACGGTGTCGGGGACGGTGAAGATATCGGGGATGGTGTCGCTGAAGGTGACGGTGATGGTGTGGTGATGCTGGCGGGTGGCGATGGCGGTGACTGTAGCGTCAGCGGCGGCGATGTGGTCGCCAACGGCGTTGGGTGCGGCAGCGGTCGCGGGGGTGGGTGCGGCGGCGGCGGAGACAGCGTCAGGGGCGGGCGTCCGCCTTCATTAAAACCGGGCGAGTCGCTTCATTAGACGGCCGTCCGAGCGACTGCGGGCTTGGCGCTTGGCGGCCTGGTTGGTTTGGCAAGAGCTTTTTTCTTGCGCTTCGCTTTTTTTCTTTTATTCATCCCACCCACTCTCCGTTTTTTACGCGCCCGTGACATCTAGGATCTCCGGCACGTCCTACCGGTGTGCCGGGAGGCAGAAGCTGCGAATCAGAAGTCGGACTGCTTTCTCTCTTTCCGAGGCGAGGCCTATTCGACGAACCAAGACTACAATTCGCTTCAAATTGTAAATTGTGTCTTTTGTAGTATTACACAACTTCATTTTCATTTAAAAGTAATTCGTGTCTTTTAATATTTGCTACAAATACTAATGAGAAAAAACATCGTGCATATGGAATAACATTAGACGATATATAAGTATATTCTAACATTAGTATATTCGATATACTTAGTTTAATAATAAAATTTGTTCATGGTAATGTATTTTGCAATTGTAAATGATTTCAACTACATACGTTCTTTAATTTGAATGTTCCCTAAATATAAAAATTTGGCTTGACACGTAACACTTGGCAATCATAATTTCTCAGCGAAACTGAAATACAAATGCCAATGTGAAGAGTAGTATACTTGCGGCACAGTTGCCGCTATATATTGGCGGCCAACGGTTGTATTTGCAGCACAATTGTCGATGTGAAATGAACAGTATCGAAACGAGAAGTAAAATGAAGTAAGAGAGACTGGTACTTATATCTTTACATCAAATTAATTGTAAACAACCAACGTAGCTAAGGGCGAGAGTTACGGCAACACACTAAATCTCGAATGTTTACACCAGCAGCGGTGGCTCAATGTTTCATCTGATTTCACTGCAGCACCTCTGACCGGGCGGTCTTAGGTTCGCCTCCCGACGGTGGCAGGATTTTCTACACTAGCTTTCCATCTAGACCGAATTCAGCCTCTGTCTGGAGGAGAATTCCAACGGCCGGCTGTTCTGATCGGTAGTTTTTAGTGGGTTCTCCGATTAAAACCAGGCGAAAGCCGTATCAGCACCCTAACAAACTGGCCACAAATCGCGCGGACGATCTTTTCTTCCTCTTCCTTGTCCTATCCTCATCCCTTACACACACATTCACTAACATGCACTACACTACCACACATCCCGGGAGACCGGTCAGTTACTTAGAACGTGTCCCGGTTGGAGCGGTGCCCCGCAGGTTGGAGATACGTGGTTGAGGGAAAACCCCGCTAGTCGACGGTAGGTCGGCGCCGGATCTCGCCATTGAGGGGGGAAAATCACCGCCATCTTCCGATGAAAAATCATGCACTGCACTTACGGAACTAATGAGCTTAGTAGTTGACGCGTCCGGTACCTCAATCAATCAATCAATCAATCAATCGAGTGTACAAATTATTAGGAGGTCACGGGAGCATACTTCGCAAGTTGTCGGAAATTTCTATGATGCTTTTTTTTGAACATTGACCAGTTTATGGTGCCTGTTGGAACCAAATTCGTAAGCCTACTGATCTGATGAGTTGTGGTCTGTGATTTCCCTGGCCGCTTTCAAGCGAATGCTCGATTAGCACTTTACGATGTGGGCCACGCAAAGCGTGCGGTCCTTCCTTTGCCTTCCTAACCCCATTCTCAAGGTCTACGTTGAACCGATCAGTTATCCTCAAATGGCCCATTTCCCCCCCCCCCTTTAAAAAAATCCAACTAGCGTTGAGGATCATTAATACACCATTCTCGCAGTGGATTTTCGAAGAACTTTGTTGCTCCAGAAAGGATAATAGAAGAAAATATAGAAGTTTCAATACCTTGATGTTTAATATCAATTAATTGGTAGAAGTTAATTCACAACTTTTACTGAATTCTGATGAATTACACTTTCTTGTTGCAATAATCATCATGAGAAACGTGCCATCATTCCTTTTCAATAAGTTGAAATAACAGAACAGTCAACATGACCACTCGTTGTTTTTAGTTCGAGTGGATATTATGGGGAGATTATTTGCTTAATACATTGCATATAGATTGCAACCACTAAACAGGAGAAGGGGTATCAAGAAAACTTTTCGAAATGCTACATGCAGTTCTACAGCGTGCTATCCTATGCTTTCAGTCTTGTACGAACTCTGTCCTGTGTAACATCGAGCGAATATTTTGTAATGATCAACGTTGGTCAACATTGGCTATTATACGATACTTAAACACAATGAAATTGATTAAAAAACATATTAATCATTTTTTCGTTTAGCCCGGTACTCATTAATGTTCACATTTCTTACACGTTCTAATCACTTGCTTTTCGAATGAAGTCCATCAGTGACTAGTTTGATTGTGATTACCGTGTATTGTACATAAAAAATGTCTTAATTCTATATTAGCTCAATATTGATTTGCATGCGGCTCTAGTATTCTTCCGAATCGACTTTCGACGGATTTCGTTACCGAAATTTTGGCCCAGTTCTCGTACAGCCGCTTGATTATCTTACAGAAGGAATTCGTCCGTATCAAACTCGTCCTCGCCCATGCAACTCGGTCATTTGTTTCCGGAGTCGAGAGAGCATACAAAGCAGCCCTTGCGTCGTGTCTCAGTCCGACTGTTTCTCACTGAATGACCATCGCACTGCGCTTTCATACGAAACTTTTCAGTATAATCCATGTTTTGTGTTTATTTATTGAATGCGTCTACTCAATAAACCACCTTGGAGTCAAAGAACTTTGAGGAAACACCAGCACACTAGAATTGAACCGTCAATTGTAATCGATGAAAACAAAGACACTCACAGCGCTGTAAATCTGTGCAATAAACTTCTCCCCGTAGTACGTGACACACAGTTTTTAACTGTTTTTGACGTTTCAATACGCAAAACAAGTGATATGGCAAAAAATTCACCCAGTACAGGCTTCCGTAAACTTAAACTATTGCGTACGGAAATTAAGTCATTGCCTATTTTTGTGATATAACTTTTTAAATAGTATTAATTAATATTTTACTGAACCTTTAAGGAAATTTAAGTGGTGAATTGTTCATTTTCATAGTGCAGTACACGTTGACATAACTAGTACCGGTTTTAACATATAAGAAATTAATACATAGTAGGAAAATTTTAAAGAATCAACAAATATATATCATTAAATTTATTATTTGATTTTCTTATATGCAGTTGCGTTTCCATTATTTTAAATCAAATGTGTAAAAAAAGAATTCTTGAATAATTAGTAAAAATCACAAAATAACCTGGTTGTTTAGTGGTCCCTGGCGCGTCAACTGTAAGGTCATTAGTCTCGTAAGTGTAGTGCTTGTCTTTCATCGGGAGGTGGCAGTGATCTTCACCCGCTAGATCCGGCGAGATCTTATTTTCTCTGGATATTTTTTCGATTTCTCATTCTGGTAATTGCTTATTCTGGTAATAAGAAAATTACTGAATTACATTTTTGGGATGAAAACAATCTTAACTCGCGACCGCGAGAACCATTGTATCTATTTCTACACATATCGGGTTCATTTTATGAGTCAGTTAGTCTTTGCGAAACGGCCATTTTGAATTTTGTAATTTCATTATAGTATTCGAAATCAGTGATCCCCAGAACCCTATATCTTAATTTTTTAGGCATTTTGGTTTGTTTTTAAATAATTAGATTCACCATTTTGAAGCTGCCATTTGAAATTTTGACATTTCATTATGATATTCAAATTCAGCGACATCAACAGCCCGTTGAGACCTATTTTTTCGCAAATCCACTGGCATTTGCAATTACGACCAGGCTTTATGCGCGATTGAACCAGTGTGCATCGTGATGTAACCACGCTACTACCCTGACGCACGTCCAAGGGCACTTTGAGCTTTCTGCTTTCACGACACTTCCTTTTCCTTCAGCGTGTTTACGATGAACGATTTTTTCGTGTTAAAGCAGCTTTCAGGCTCAAGCAAATACTGAGATGATATATATCCGTCCGTGGCAAGGGATTTAGAATGTGTGTTCGTATTTCTATTTGCCGGACACGTAGTTTGTATTCTAACCACAAACACGTTAATGCCATGGGTACGGCCTGACAAACCAATGAATTCGTCAATTGATCAATAATAAAAAAACTAAAAATTTTAAATAATAGTAGTAATGAATCAATCAGGTTTTGATAAATGGTTCTTAATAACGGTCGAGTACAGGAAGGTTAATTGTGAGTAGAAATGGTCAGCGCATTAAGGGTAAAAATTAAAGAAAATTATTAAGAATTAAAATTCTAACCAGACACACAAACTTCATGAGAAATACCTACAACTCCATGTTCTTTAGTGCTTCAAAAACATTTGGACTTATAAAAATTAAATCTAAACGCTGACTTGAATATTACTTTTATAACAGGACTAGAAATTATGGAAGATGGACCGGTAAAAATTACAAAAAGTAAATTGGTTCACAGTAATTTTGCGTAGAGTACTGTAAAACCCATTCAGAATTGTAGTGAAACTTTTCATAGAATTATTAGAGTGAAATATCATCTGAAATAAATTTGAAACTAATCTACATTGAATTTGCACAATATAAAAATGTCTAAAAAGTAGTGCCGCCACCTCGGCCTCCACCTCCGCCTCCACCTCCGCCTCCACCTCCGCCTCCACCTCCGCTTCCACCTCCACCTTCACCACTGCCTCCGCCTCCACCTCTGCCTCCACCTCCGCCTCCGCCTCCGCCTCCGTCTCTACCTCCACCTCCATCTCCATCTCCACCTCCGCCTCCGCCTCCGCCTCCACCTCGGCCTCCACCTCCGCCTCCACCTCCGCCTCCACCTCCGCCTCCACCTCCGCTTCCACCTCCACCTTCACCACTGCCTCCGCCTCCACCTCTGCCTCCACCTCCGCCTCCGCCTCCGCCTCCGTCTCTACCTCCACCTCCATCTCCATCTCCACCTCCGCCTCCGCCTCCGCCTCCGCCTCCGCCTCCACCTCCGCCTCCACCTCCGCCTCCGCCTCCGCCTCCGCCTCCGCCTCCGCCTCCGCCTCCGCCTCCGCCTCCGCCTCCGCCTCCACCTCCATCTCAACCTCCACATCCGCCGTCGTCGCTTGTCAACACCGCCGCTGCAATATCTGCCAGTGACCATCTTTAAACTGTCAATGCCACCGCCACTACCAACTACTTCGTAATCGCCGTCTCCTTCGCCTTTTCCTTTACTACCATTGCCACCGCTGCCTCCGCAACCCTCCGCCTCCGCGGCGGCCCCAACACCTACCCTTCCATCACCACCACCTCCACCACAACCGTTGCTTCCACCACCTCCTTCCGCCAGTCCTCTGCCACGGCCGTTTCATCACCCCGTCATATCGACGCGTGGGCGATTGCGCCATATCAGGCGCCCCCGCGCCGTCGCGTCGCTTCGCGTCACGCCTCGACGGGGCGGTCGTCGCGGCGTCGCAACGTCGAGGGTGGAGCGTGGGGGGTGGAGTGTCTGAAGAGGGGGCCGCGGCACGCAAGGCACGGGAGGTGCCGAAGGAACCGACCAGGTGAGCCAACCGGGGCGATTGCGTATCATGAAGTGGAGTTTTGTCATAGGCCTTCACGGTCGACGTCATGCAATTAGGCAGTCGCTTGTTCGGGCGACGACTTGGGGGTAGACGTAGGCTGGTTGTGTGCTGAATATTTGCTCGTTTTAGGCTGGTCATAAGGTGGATGTTGGCTGGACTTAGGCTGGTCGTAGGCTGGTCGTAGGTTGGTCGTAGGTTGGTCGTAGGCTGGTCGTAGGCTGGTCGTAGGCTGGTCGTAGACTGTACGTAGGCTGAACGTAGACTCAACATAGGCTGAACATAGGCTGAACATAGGCTGAACATACGCTGAACATAGGCTGAACATACGCTGAACTTAGGCTGGACATAGGCTGAACATAGGCTGAACTTAGGCTGAACTTAGGCTGAACGTGGACTGAACGTGGACTGAACGTAGGCTGAACGTAGGCTGAACGTAGGCTGAACGTAGGCTGAACGTAGGCTGAACGTAGGCTGAACGTAGGCTGGACGTAGGCTGAACGTAGGCTGAACGTAGGCTGAACGTAGGCTGAACGTAGGCTGAACGTAGGCTGAACGTAGGCTGAACGTAGGCTGAACGTAGGCTGAACGTAGGCTGAACGTAGGCTGAGCGTAGGCTGAGCGTAGGCTGAGCGTAGGCTGAGCGTAGGCTGAGCGTAGGCTGAGCGTAGGCTGAGCGTAGGCTGAGCGTAGGCTGAGCGTAGGCTGAGCGTAGGCCGAACGTAGGCCGAACGTAGGCCGAACGTAGCCTGAACGTAGGCTGAACGTAGGCTGAACGTAGGCTGAACGTAGGCTGAACGTAGGCTGAACGTAGGCTGAACGTAGGCTGAACGTAGGCTGAACGTAGGCTGAACGTAGGCTGAACGTAGGCTGAACGTAGGCTGAACGTAGGCTGAACGTAGGCTGAACGTAGGCTGGACGTAGGCTGAACGTAGGCTGAACGTAGGCTGAACGTAGGCTGAACGTAGGCTGAACGTAGGCTGAACGTAGGCTGAACGTAGGCTGAACGTAGGCTGAACGTAGGCTGAACGTAGGCTGGACATAGGCTGAACATAGGCTGAACTTAGGCTGAACTTAGGCTGAACGTGGGCTGAACGTGGACTGAACGTAGGCTGAACGTAGGCTGAACGTAGGCTGAACGTAGGCTGAACGTAGGCTGAACGTAGGCTGAACGTAGGCTGAACGTAGGCTGAACGTAGGCTGAACGTAGGCTGAACGTAGGCTGAACGTAGGCTGAACGTAGGCTGAACGTAGGCTGAACGTAGGCTGAACGTAGGCTGAACGTATGCTGAACGTATGCTGAACCTTTTTCTGAAACTAATGTGAACCTAAGATGAACCTAATGTAATCCTTGGCTGACCCTAGGATGAATCTGGGCTGAATTTAGGTTAACCTAGGCTGAAAGTAGACTTAATCTATGTTCGCTATATAGACCAGTTTCCCTGGAGCTATTTCGCTGAAGTGCATGCAATATTTATGTAGCCTTCCTCAGAGCTAATAAGCACTTGTTGACAGGATCAATCATTTACACTGTTTACAATCTTTTACAGTAAATATCCTTCGTGTAGAGACTGATATCGTAAGGTTTGGCGTCCCGGCGGCCGGTGATTGATCTCCACGGTCTCGTTATATGCTATATATCAAACAGTAGAGACTATATAGCATTGCCAAAGATTTGCTTAGGTCTGAGAAACAGTTGTTCAAATATTACAAATGTCTTCTCCGTAGTAGCCGCAAAGTTATTTCTGTGGCTTCAGCGGTTGGCGTCATACACTTGTACTCTGGTGCCTTAGCGACTGCACTCTTTAGTTATTCTTCATCTATTTAGCTAACCTTTCGGATATATATTAGGATTTTCATGTATAGAACCGCATGCAATTCAGTGAGCTTTTGTATTGAATAGGGTATAGTTTGAGTTATTTTTTTTGTAATTTTTATGTTCTTCCTTTCTTTAATCAATATTATAAATATAATTTTTTACTTCTTCATTCTGAACTATTTTATGTACACATATTCAACTCTACCTGATGATGGAGAAGGAACTGTTTTCGAAACGACGAATTTCATTAAATAAAAGAAAAACATAAATTTTGCATGTACGAGTATTTAATTGTGATTGGCAAACTAAAAGAGGACTGTAAAATATTAGAAAATATATTACTTTCTGAGAAACTTCACGAGTGATGGGCACATAGTATACAACTAACAAATAATACTATTGTAATGATACTGTGTGATACTTATTTAAATACCCTCACCATACAGGTATAATAGGTGTTTGTGTGAGGTTTCGGCCCCCATCTGATTTTCTCGCCTATCCGGTCTACACTGTCTTATGTTAGTTGATCGTGGGTTAAACAGTTCATGTGATTTATATATTTCCATTGAGTAATTGAGAGATGAAATTCTCTTCATATCATTACTGTTCTCATCGCTGAGACATAGAAAATGGCATTTTAGGCTTTTGCCAGAGGTGCCGACATCAATTAAGGATTTCAACCAGTATTCGCTTAATGTACGCCAGCAAAATAATACCGAACTACTGATGTTTTCAAAGTCAAATTTTGTATTAGCAGTTCACAACAACTTCCAAATTCTCAAATACTTTCATATAATAACTACGTCCCGTGTTGGTGAACTGTGGAGGCTCGAAATCCAAAAGTGAATTGATGTGAATATCGCATGTAATTTATATATTATCGAATGGAGAAGTATTAGTAAACTAACGGAAAGCGTAGTTATTGGTCGTGGTTTACTTTTAAAGAAACTATTTTATTGATTTTGTTGGTAGTACATAGGTCAGTTTTAGTCTAAACTTTACATATGTTTGATAGACATACATCCTAACTTATATTTAAAACTTATTTCTAAGACTTAAATCTAACATAAGGTTGAGGATGCCCTATTGTGTCCTCTATTCTGGTTCAAATTCGGAGAAGGTTTTGAGGAATATGTTGTAGGGGTATCTGTTTTTTATTCTGGTATGGTTCGTTTTTTTTTTTGCGAATCTAAAGGTTGCAAGGGAAGGGATTTGAGGTAAATTATAATAAAAGTTGGTGGCTAAGTATGTGATGTGATGTGTCGTGGCTTACTAATTTCCCTTTTCATACTGAGTTCAAGGTTATTGGTTGTATCAATAATAGACTAGGCGCTTCTGTTTTGCAGAGAGTCACACATGCAGAGAGTCTGAGAGGATTTTTGTTCACTTTTTAATTAGCCGAGTCATTCGATCCATGTCACAAAACGACTATCCCAGAGGATCGCTTGCTATGCTCGCTTGTTTGCATAAAGTTCTTCGACTCTGCATAAAGTTCTACAACGTAAATTCTCCAACCCATGTGAGATCAAGTCCATGTTTCTAGTTTTCTCTCACCATCTTTTCTCAGAATTTAATGTAGGCTCTTCTCTTCCAAGCAACTTCTCTCTCTTCCACTTTAAAATTGTCCTTCCTTCTTCTACTCTTTCTCTTTCACGCTCCCTCTAGAAAATATCAGAACATACTTCTTTAAACAAATATTCCTTGAAGGTAGAAAAAACCCAATCCAAATCAATTATCCATGAGAGAGAAAACCCGAAACCCTCGCTGGACTAACGGGTGCCATGAATTGCGACAAACAAACGTTTTTCATTGTGTTCGACAATTATACCTTTAAGAAAGAATACCTTAATGATTTTTGCTTTTAGAGGTATTTTACAGGAATCCTTCAATTAAATTACATTTGTTTGCAAGTTTATATCATATTATGTTACAGTAAAACATTGTACATCTTGGGTGCAATACGGAGTGAAAAAATATTTCCCTCGAATTTCTTTAAAAACTATATAGTTTATTTTTAATGAACAAATTCAAAACGAATTAGGCATTATATTTATCAAAAAATATTTTCTATACCTCTCCACAAAATGTAATCTCAGATAAACCATATAATATCTGCACTGAATTTCTAGCTAGGAAAACATAACTCTCATCAAAACAGAGTGAACTTAAAACTTCCAAAACATGTTTTCATTAACAATAAACCTCACCTACAATAAATCAATTTAATTTATTTTTCATATGAAATGATTACCTTCGTTTCTCCTTCAAATCTTCCACTTACAAATACATTTTATATTTATTAACCTTTTGCCAAAATCCTAGCAGGCTAACGCATGTAAATATTCAATAAAAATGCGGTGTTTAGGTTTTTAAAATTCCGTGTAAAAACGTTACTGTTTAAATGGAAGAATAAGTATTTTGAAAAAGATTTTCAGTAACCGTCTCTGTCATTGTTCGTTACCATTACCAATTTTTAATATAGTTCTGCTTCTGCTTCTGATCTTCAGATGAAAGAACTGGTGATCCTTGGATTTGTTGAGTGATCCAGATGGAAAAAAATAGTATACATCGTATGTGGTGGTCACAGAAAAGTATTTAAAATTATGAAGAAAATTGTAACATTTTTCGCAAAAAGAATCAGCACAAGAAAGAGAAATTTTAAAGATAAGTATAATTAGCAATATATATAAAACTAGCTGACGTACCCGGCGTTGCTCGGGCATTTATTACAGTAAATTATTAGACAGGAAGAGGAATTCCATCTTTTCATGCCCTACAAAACTAAAAAATCACGTTCAGAACTAACAAATTACCGACGTTCACACAGGGACGTTACATAACCTTATTCAAACTCCAATGAATTTCGTAATAATTCTGGACATTGATGAAATCAGTATTAGGTATCAGACGTCATCCTCTGGTGTCTCACAGCTAAACTATTGACATTGATGCACTCTTGAATCTGTGATGTAAAGCTAGGCGAAAAATGTCCAGAAAAGTAATTATTTTGTAAAAATATAACGGTTTATGATTGTAAATCATAGCCTATAGTACTCAAGACCCTTAAAGGATGCTAGCACAAAAGTTTCATTGGCATTGGTTCAGCAGATTCAGAGATTACCGCGCTGTAAGGCAACACACCATTGTCTTTATATATTAATATGGATATAGATATTGCAAAAACTTCTTAATTATTCTAAAATGATAACAATATTTATTACACTAAATGAGATAACATATTACTTTAAACTAATTTTACTAGGGAAATGTACATTCTAAACAATTTATTCTAAAATACAAACTCATTATTTAAGCGAATGAATGTATTCATAAGAACGATTATCTCTGTGACCCTGTGACCTCACCTTTGATTTGGTAAGGCTAACAGTATTCTTGCAGATGCTCGAACACGGTTGCAGCAAATGCAAAGAATTACGTCCTCAGCAACTACAAGTACAATACAACTACAAGTTCTATATTCTCCGTTAAAAGACATTTTCTATAGAAATAAGCCCCAATGTGAAACCTTCCGTGCTTCACATCCATTCCTGAGACTTCTGGCCTTTTTTGATGTAGTAGATGCAAAAGAAAGTCTCTGCATAGAAATTGTCTGATTTCTATCTCGGTAATTTTTATACGTTATTGCTGAGGTTGCGGTTTTCACATATAGTGTGCTAATTCCGGTTTCCCACGAGTTCAGGACAATGATTGCTTTTTCATAACCCTATGAACTTTCTTTTTCTGAGATTCACTCAGAAACATTTCCAAGAAAATATGCAAAGGCGATTATTTTTTATAGAAAATGTTCCTAATTCCTTTAAAATCGAAGTTTTTTCCTCGAGTATTTTATATTCCTCTAAATATCTCTCAGATAAAACCGAAGTTAAGAAGCGTTTTAGCATACAATTCGTTAAGTATTATTAATTAAGAAATTGAGAATTCTGAGATTAAATTAAGATATTTATGACACGTATTTTATCTCGACAATGCTTATCGGTCCGCCGTCAATGATGTTTCTTATATTCTTGCACGTAGAAGAGGCAGTATGTGGGGATTCGCACAAATTTGCACAATTTGAGAAATACGCAAAAGACATTTTCCTTTCCCAAACGCTTCCAAATTGTTTCTCAACAATTACTATATGAAAACAGTCTTTGTCATCAATAATATTTTTTAAAATTTCATTCGAATTTACTAATAGAGAAGTGCAAAATTACAAAAAACTGTTTCGTAATAGAATTCCATATCAGCCTTGATGATTTCCAACGAGCGCAGAAACTGAAATTAAACTATGCAGTGTTCGGATATGTGACTAGTGTCTATGGTTTCGTAGTTATTCAGAAACTCGGGAAACTTGGGAACCCAACAGACACCGACACACCGACACAGACACACCGACACCGGCAAACCGACACCGACACCGGCAAACCGACACCGACACCGGCAAACCGACACCGACACCGGCAAACCGACACCGACACCGGCAAACCGACACCGACACCGACCGACACCGACACCGACACCGACACCGACACCGACATCGACACCGACACCGACACCGACACCGACACCGACACCGACACCGACACCGACACCGACACCGACACCGACACCGACACCGACACCGACACCGACACCGACACCGACACCGACACCGACACCGACACCGACACCGACACCGCACACCGACACCGACACCGACACCGACACCGACACCGACACCGACACCGACACCGACACCGACACCGACACCGACACCGACACCGACACCGACACCGACACCGACACCGACACCGACACCGACACCGACACCGACACCGACACCGACACCGACACCGACACCGACACCGACACCGACACCGACACCGACACCGACACCGACACCGACACCGACACCGACACCGACACCGACACCGACACCGACACCGACACCGCCACCGACACCGCCACCGACACCGACACCGACACCGACACCGACACCGACACCGACACCGACACCGACACCGACACCGACACCGACACCGACACCGACACCGACACCGACACCGACACCGACACCTGCGCACCGCTACCGACACACCGACACACCGGCACACCCCTACCGACACCGATACTGACACCGATACACCGACATCGACACACCGACACCGAGACACCGACACCGACTCTTCGACACCGACACTCCGGCACCGGCACTCCGACAACGGTACTCCGACAACGGCACTCCGTCAACGGCACTCCGACAACGGCACTCCGACAACGGCACTCCGACAACGGCACTCCGACAACGGCACTCCGACAACGGCACTCCGACAACGGCACCATGAGTCAGTCACATTTGCCCATTTTCGGTCTCCATTACTGACACTGCATCAAGCAAATACTGATCTCCCCACTGCCTTGCCCAAGCTCCCCCTCTCCCCGTTCACCCATTGATCGGCGCCACCGTACGAGGGAAGGGCTCTCGTGTTTCGAAAGGAGGTCCTTCTGCGTTCGCCGTCGCTTCCGGCGAACTCCATCGCGCGTCGCACCCCCGCCCTGCCCCGCCTCGGCCCCCTCCAGCCACGCACTCGGCTCGCGTGCCGCCCTTGCCTCCCCTCTGGCCGGCCTCCCTCGCCGCCCGAGGGGGCGTGGCCGGGCGGCCTGCGCGGGGCTTCATCGGAAACGACGGGGAACAGTAAGAGGGAATTCATTTCAAATTTAGGGCACAAAGGGTTTGGGAATCACAGGTGACAAAAGTCATTTTTCTTTCAAAATCATGAATATAATATGCCGGTAGGAAGAAGAAACATTCGCTAATAATAATAAATAAATAATAAATAATAATAATAATAATAATAATAATAATAATAAATAATTCGCTAAAGGAATATAAACAAATACATTTCAAAAGAGTAGAGTGGCAAACACTAATTAAAATATATAAGCGTTCCCTGCCATATGGCTACTGAACTTGTTCGATGAATGCATTTACCAAGGAGAAATTAAGGCTTGGCCAGCAACGATCAATACGAGTTTTACAAGAACGCATAAAAAAGAGAGCCTGTGAAAGAAGAAAGCTAGCATTATTGATGTAGTGAGAGCAATGCCTCCTTATGATGGGTATGGTCATATGGCTCATGGAAAAGGCGAAATGAAAGATAAAAAGTGAAGTGTGAATGAGTTTCGTGGGACAGTCGATGAACAACAGAATGAAAACCTGCGCTAAAGAACAGGGTTTTACACAGACGTTGGCACATGTCCACGAAGAGCTGTTGAAACACGCTATATTAGATAGTGCTGCGAAAAGAAAGCATACGATAATACTCAATTATAAAACGAAATTTGTACTAAATGTACTAAATAAAAAATATAGTTAATGAAACAACGTTGTCTTTTTTATTTAGTACATGATATAATTGTAATGCGATACGCTTGAGAAATATGGGATAAAAAACTATATTAATTATAGTTATTGTAAATTAAACTGAGGTAGCTGGGAATGTCTAAGAGAAATTATGTGTGTAATGTATTGTGTGTGTAAACACGTTTGTTATTGTGCTTATCACCTTGACAACCAGGTGAATAGTGATTTCCCTTTTTTAAGTTTACAGAAAAAAGGGCTTAATTGAATGGATAAGAAAGAGAATTACTTTCGTTAAATATCGCATTATTTAGAAATCGCATTGTTATTAAAAGAAAGCAACTTCATTCACCAGTTTTATGTCGACCATATGATTTGTTTACGGATCTTATTTGCAAGTAGCATTAGCTTGTAAATAATATTTCCCTGGAAGTGATTATTTTTAAATACAATAAAACCTTATTCTCGAGCATAATGAGGAAAACTATTGGAAACAAACAAAAAAATAATTGAACGAAATGCATATTTTGAGTGGGTTTTGATGTTTTACAAAAGTGTCTAATCGTGTTAATATCAATATGGTCAATATGGCCTTGACTTTTGTCTGTAAACTACACAAGGTATTTCAACTTTCAAGCCAGAGACCATCAATGAAATTAAGTAAATAGCGTTTTATATGATGTCATGAAAATATTATTTGAGAACATTAATAGTATTTACATTAACATTAATAGTATTAACATTTAACATTAATAGTATTTGCATTATTTTTTTCTTTTTACTATCTGGATTAGGTTTATCGTCCAGTTTTCCTGATCCTTTGAGCGAACGCTGAAATAGTCCCCTGCTTTGCTTCTGGTCATAAATTGTAGCTTCACTATTGCTGAATGTTTTCTAGAGGCCCGGGGGAAATGTAGTTATTCAAGTAATCGTTCTCTATGTTGCCGCAACGACAGTAAGTCGATTTCTCACGAAGGCCACGAAAAGGTGTCCAACCACGGTAAGGTAACAAAGTGTCATTAGCAAGGTCAAAGAATCACTATTGTCTAGAATTCATGTCTAACTATTTAATATAGGTTTCTCTATGAAATTTACCATTGTTTATATTTTTTCTCTTTAACAAGATAAATGATTAATTTATCTGTAATGATAATTCTCATTGTTGGTGGGCCTCTCCCAGAGTGTAACGATGGATAGTCAGCAACCATACCACATTCTCACATTTGGTATCTCCCAATTCATTTATGTTTTGACCGGAAAATATAACGATAGCTATGATGGGAATACAATTACTCTAATTTACTGCAACTATTGCAGTAATGCCTAATACTGCAGTAATAATTACATGCAGTATTAAGGGAAATTTTTCATACATTATATATTTTATTTTCGTTCTGTTTTTTATACATGATGTATTATAATGTACGTTAATTACACGTTTAATAATATCCTAATATACTCTATAAAGTATGTGGTAATATCACTTATTTTATAGTCTGATGTTCCTCAAGGGCCTGATACGAAATGACCTGGTAGTAAATAGAAGCGAGTTCGAAAAGGGGTATGCAAAATGATGGGGATAGAAAGGTCAAAGGTGTAGAGAGAAGCGCACGCTAAGCGGAGAACTGTGGATCGGGTTGGTGTTAGATGGAGGTTTGTCTAAACAAGTGTTCCGAGAAGCAGCAAGTGAAGTGTATGGTAATAGTATGGGATGAGAATAGGCCTTTGTTGTGAAATGGGACACATGTGTCAGTCTGTTCGTGGAAACCGGGAAATGATATGGGAAAGTGGATTTTCTACGAAACAACGTTGCACGAGAACTATCTATCAACTACGAAGTAAAAACTACAAAAGAGTTAAATTTAACCTCGCCGTGCTGAATTATTTTTATTGTCATCAGAATTTATTATGATTGTAAATAAAAACGTATGCAGTGCCTATTGTTAATATATCGAGAAAATAGATCCGTTGTTCATGAAGATAAATTTTATGTTGAAAAATTGTTAGCATGCATTGCATATACGTAGAGAGAAATTTTGCAATGAAAATGAAATTGTTTGCATTGATTACGTAAGTAAAGAAAATTGTGCAATTTTAAGTTAAGACAGAATTTTTGGGTTAGCCCCTACCACATGCCCGCCCAAATACTCCACGATGATATTCCTACACAGTAGTAATAATTAATAAGTAGCATGCAAATACAGAGTTTTGAATAAACGTTTGCACTTATTACTTATTAATTACGTTGTTTATTATAATAAAATTTGAAATAATGTACGATTCGTAGCGATCACCGTTTTACTGTCAGAAAGTTTTAATTATATTTCTTCGTATTGTTTGCAAAATGCGCGTATACTTGATCAACTGAACCTCGATATAATTTTATCTCAGAAAAATATTGGGTGCAGTCCGGAATGTGGGATTTGTTTTGACAATCGGTCGCATCTTCTGAACACGTCGCAACATGACGATTTATGAAAGAATAAATATAGTCAAAGGCGGACCTCAGATACTGAAGTAATAGAGTACTGATTTTCTTGTTTGAACATTTGAAAATATTATTTCAAATTAATACTGCGAAATATCCGTTAGTAAAATAATTTAAAATTGCTGTATATATTATTATGAAGATATTTTTATTTCGGTGAATGTAAACGTGCATTGTACATTATTTAAGTGAATAGATATTTTTTGCTTGAAAGAAACTGTGTTGTGAATCATTCTAAAAATAAGGTGGAAAATAAGGAATATATTTTTTACTCAAATGGCAGCTCCACGGTATCTGGGTCATTTTGAAAATTTAGTTTGAAATGGCAATTGTTTAAGATTAAATAAGTATTTGTTAATTTTATTCAAACTCTTTGGTGAGTTCATTAAACAAAAATCCTTCAATTAAATAACGTACATTAGAATTATTCATCAACAAGGTAAATTTTGCGCAGTAGAACAAATTAGTGAAACTCTTTTATCTTGAATCTGAAGAATATCTGTGAACATAAATTTCTCTATTGCAACAAACGTGAACTAGTGATCTTCGCATCATTTAATCTATATTACTTGAATTTTTTATCAAAATGCCGAAATATGCAAACTACCAACGAATGATTTTGACAGTCCGAGTGAACCCGCATCGAACGCTGCGTTATCGATGTTTGGACCATCTATCATGGTCTTCTTCAGGGCACTTGGGCCTTCAGCCTGCGGCCTTCGACACGGCGTCTCACAGACAGCTAAGATCATTCGCATAACTGTTACCGCGCAAGCATTCTACATCACGCAAATTACTTGTTCTGAGGTGTTCATCGTGAACACACCTTCTACATCCAGTATAGCTGCCGGTGCAACTCTTAACGTTGTAACGGGCGAATGCCGGGAAGATCTTTCCGGCCAGTTCGAAGCGCTCAAACCGGCTGCTCAAATCGTTGTCTGCAAGGTTGTGTGTTCGTGTCCCGGCGGTGGCGGATTTTCGTCATTAGCTTCCTGGATGAGCTCACAACCACAATCTCACGTGTAGGTCGACGCTGGATCTAAATTCCTTCCAGAGGAGGACGAACATCAACTCCCGATATCAAACGTGCACTACACTGAGGTAACTTGTGACCTCAGCAGTTGACGTGTTAGATATCTGTCACTTCACTCACTCTGTGGAAGGTTTTGTCAAGAACTGTAGATTGTTGCGGAAATGAATTATTAATATGTGGAGCGGAGGTGCGTTTGCCCAGTTTGATGATCTTGTTCAAAAGAAAGTTTCGTTTCTGTCGGACATAGGCACGGATACTTCATAATATCATGCGTGTTCCCTCGCCTGTTGCATCTCGGTGGTAACTGGTGCCTGCTGAGGTTTACATTTTCGGCAATAATAATGAACCACTATTAAATCTTAGTTTCTTGAGGGGTTAATTACCCACAACTGTTCCACATTCACTAAAAATTATTCCAATTAACCTCTTAAGATTTGAAGATTTACGAGTATTCCTTTGTCAAAACCTTTCGTAGAGGTTGTGAAGTCTATCGTATTTAATAAGACAGGCTATTTTCGTTTCCAACAACTTGACCGTTCAGTAACTTCGGCCCGCTAAACTCTGGCAGGTTGGTCAATGTTTGTGGGAACATGAATTTCAATGGTCATTTGTCCCGTTAGAGTAGTGAATGTCATTATGCCTGGTGGTGGTGCTCTCCCACTGGCCGGTGATATCCGGAGCCAACCCCGGTTTGCGGTGGAATTCTCTTCCAGGTCTCTCCCAAAGGGTTTCAGGTCGTTTAGTTCACTAACAGAAGGTCTATTACTCTGAAAACCTAATTGAACAATAGGTCTATTGCTCAATATGTGTAAAATGACCCAAGGTCTACGAGACAGAAGATCCAATAACAAAAGAGGTATGAAATTAAGAGGTTCTATTTCAAAGGTCAAATTGATGACAGGATGTCTAATACGTGTGCATAGGTCTAACAGAATTATCAGGTCCAATCCCAAGTTCATATAGTGTTCGTCTCTCATCGAGCTTCCGACTGTATATATTTTCGGCAGCTAAACAGATATCATTTGTTATCAGAGCGTGTACAAGTATAAGGCCTAACTTCCTTAGACCAAACGACTTCTAACCTTCCAAAATGGTACACCGTCCCAGTAGTAAGCTCTGAACTATCGACATGTGTAGCATTGTAGTGCGTGTAAGTGTATATGTGTGTAAGAAAGAGAAGGCGGAAGGCAAGGACGAGGAGTGAAAGATCGCACGCGTTTCGTTACCTGTTTATTAGCTTTCTGATACAGCATTAACCTGTTATTGATGGGAAGACTACGGAAAACTACCAATCAGACCCGTTGGCCACACGAGTTTTTTCTAAAGAGCTTACTGAAGCTGCTGGATTCAACCCGACTATAAAAGGAGTGTCGAAAATACTCCACCGTCGGATCTCGAACCTTTGTCCTCCCAGTCAAGAATCACTGCAGAGTCAAAGACAATACCAGCTCTTACTGTATAAATTAGTCCTTCTGGCGGTTACGAGGCAACACACTCGCCTGGGATTATCAGATATGAATTCGCGTAGGGCACTTTTGTCCAGGACGCTAGAGGAACTTCTGTTGCATTCTTGAAAGTCGTAAAACTGCACCAGCTTGCAAAAATGCACGGTTCTTGCCTGCATTCTCGGACCGTATATCTCTGTGTTAAGCTAAAATTATTCTCAGCTTTTCTCATAGCTGTTCTAAAATATCTCATAGTAGCCTTCGTCACCACATTTGGCATTCTGATAATTGATCATTACTGAAACTTGACTGAAACACATTCTTTATCGAAGTAACAACAGGAAGTTATAACAAATTAACGGGGTACATTATATGGTTCACAATTTCAATACTATATATACAAATGAAATGTGTACATATGTTACATGACTGTAAGAGAGAAGTTTGTTTCAACCTACGATCGAACCATTATACATCGAGACAAATAATCGGATTTTTGATGTGCAGTAGGCAATTGTGCACTCTTTTTACCATAACGTCTGTCAATAACAACGCTATAACGCCAATTTGAGCTTAACCGTAGGCTCAAGAAAATACAATTGAGGTTCCGCCAACTGCGTGCCGCGTGGTGCTATTCGCTTTCAAGAAGATAAGAATAGTGCGAGTGAAAATCATAAAAGAATGGAGCCATGCATACGGTTTGAACTTTCAAACCAACGATGACTACTGGCTTCTGTAGATGTCCTCATTCATGACGACGCCCGTCCCTCACAGTGCGGCTGCAACCAACATCTGGGGTAGAAGAGTCGTACTTGATCATTAGGCGTGCGATTTTCATCTCTTCCTCGAATTGATGAATTGGCAGAGGCTAAAGCCTCCGGATCAATGGGGAGCTTCAAAGCAAAGTTCACCCCTATCTCACATCAGCGGCAGAAATTTTCCACGAAGAGGGATTCGAAAAGTTTTTTCACAAATAAGATACTTTCCTGAATCTTTACGGCAATTATGTAGAAAATTAATAATATTTCTATATGAATTTTGGTAATAAATTCATTTTTTCTTTACTTTAGTCTTTTATGTTGTAGTTCGTCGGATGTTGAAAGAAGCACCCCATTATTATTATTTCTTTTGGAATAATATCACTCGAAAAAAATTTTATAATTTTTTACAGAGCCACAAACTATAGCGAGCACACACAGATTTGTATATTTTGCACCGTGCCACTCCGGTCCCGCAGATGCAACTGAAGTCGCCATTTGCCGCTAACTGCCAAAACGCAGCACATTCTCGCGGTGAACAGTCGCGTGTAATATTCCGGGGCAGCGCCCATTTTGAGTGGAAACATTCCACCGCGTGTATTATTCGAAACATTTGAATATAGGAGTGTATATTCCAGCCCTTTTTTCCCGCGTAGAATTCGTCTGCGCGCTTGCATCTCAAATAACGCGAGAATTTCGGGAGGTCTTTTGTTTTATTAAAACAAACGGGAAAAAAGAGAAAGCGAGAACGAGCGCATGAAAAAAGTGGTTATAAATCGCGATGTTGCTGCAGTGAAGTCCCGTCGCGAGCGAGCGGTGTGGGTCGAGCCGGCGTTTGGAGATCCCTCCTCTGCTTGGGACCGACTCGGCCATCCAGCCGGCCCCGGCCAGCCAGCACGCAGCCCGCGGCGACTTGCTCACTTGTCGGCCTGACGTCATCGCGGTCGAGGGCCCGTTTATAACACCCGCGCCGCACAGGTTACGACAGATGAGCATCAGCCCGCCGGCCGCAATGGGTTGCCGCGTTGTGACTTCCACCACCGCCAGCCCCTTCACCGTGACCGCCGCCCGCGCCCGCGGCCACATGTTTCGTTTTATAAAGAGCTCTCCTGGCTCCTCGACCGCCCTTTTCAGTTTTTTATTTATTTCGCCCGCTTTTTTTCGAAAATGCGCGCGCGCGCGCGGGCACGGGTGGAGTTTGCTATTTAGCAAGAGGGATGGGGGGCTGTGTGTGAGTGGACACGCTGCAATGTGTGTGTGTGTGACTGACTCTGCGGGGGTGCCAGACAGCCGGAATGTATGCACTGGCTGGTTGGTGGCGTGAAGGACTTTGCGGCGCCGGCGATGTCCCTCTCTCCCCTGCCTGCTCGCCGTGCTTGAGTAAATAAATGCCGTTTTGGACGCCACCGCTGCCCCGCTCTCTCCGAGTGTCAGACGCACTGCCGGTGTCACGTGTTTCGTCGCGCTCCTGCTCACCTATGCGCCGTTTCGTACCGTGTGCACGCGTGCTTCTATCTGCGCGCGCGCGCGTGTGTGTGTGTCTGTGTGTTGGCGTGGGCGTAGGCGTTTCCGTGGGGTGTACGTACGCGCGTGCCACCCAATCGCGGTGTATGGCGGGATGCCTACCCGCCGGAAAGAAGGGGTTGCGCACCCCGCATGATTGCTCTGTCCTGCGGGTTGCCAGCCGTTGGAAAGATGTGCAGCTGTTGGATCAGTTTTATGTAGACAAATTTCATGATGCGGACAAGCATGGTCGATTTTGTATTGCTTCAATGTAATCAAGAGTATTGTGTTGAATGGTTTAAATATTTCCTTCATGTTTTTCAAAATAAAAACTAAAATACTCGTATTATTTAAATGTAATACAAAATTTGTGATTTTTGGAGGAGTCAGCTGAATGCCAATATTGATTAAAAATGCAAATAATCGAAATACTCAATAATACTATCGAACACAACTTTTTTACAAGTAAGTTATTCAAGCTAACTCAACCTCTTGAGGTCGGCCCGGTGGCCGAGATCACTAAGGCAGTAGTGTCGTGTTCTCGGACCAAAGGATCGCGGGTTCGAGTCCCGTCTCGGGCATGGTTGTATTTGTGTTCGTACTTTTACCCCTTAACATCACCATTTAGTTTCATATTTATAGGTACCATAACGTCAACTCAATAATGGTCGCTGATGACCTAGATGTTGATGCGATCTTAAATAACAAAAAATATATATGATTGACCTTTATAGATGTTCTAATTTATCTGTAATCTTTGCGGAGCTTGTTAAGGACATTTTTGAATCCATTCTCTTTAGTGACGCCAACTCCCTTTAACATTAGAACTTACAAGATTCATATTTCGATATTGGTGGTATATCATTCAGCAAATTATGTTTTGATCGATAGATAGATGACATTTGACAAGTCTTCACCACTTTTTAATTTTTTAATTAAGTATAAGAATTTTTTTTAAATCTGTAAAACCATTTTTATTAAATATTTACTTACCGTATAAGACGGACATTTCGACAGCAACAAGATAACCTTGGAGACGTTTAATGTTTTTACTCTAATACCTTCTGCAAACTATTGCGAGATTTTCATGATAGATTTTATAGTTTCTGTTGTCTAGTTTATCATCCGATTTGGAATTCCGGTTCCTAGAAAAAGTAAAAGGAATGATTTGCTTCTTCTAGGGAAAATGTATTTGAAAGTAGAAGAAGCAATCGATCGTACTATTAATTCTCTGAATCTAACTTTACATGTGAATGCAATTAAAGTTTGTTTGAAATTATAAACTAAATTCATCCAATGCGACTTGATTTGACCGGATGCCATTTGATTTACTTGCAACACACACTGTGTGCTTTCCATCATTGAATTCGGATGATGTAATTGGAGTGCTGTGGCAACAAGTGAATTTAACAAAAACAGAATCACAAAAATCAGCTTTTGGCAATGGTAGCAATGAAAGATTAATACACAGTATTGTATAATATAAAGAAATTCATTATTTTTTAAAAATATCTCTCGGATGAATGCTTCTGATAATTATACATTCGTTATTGGTTCAGTAAAAATTGGTAAGATTTAATGAATTATTTTTAGACCAACTCAAAAATTTAGCATTATGTTTTAAAACCAACCTATTATATTCATTACTGCCCAGAACTAAAGAGTTTACAAAAATCATGAGGAAAATGATGTGCTTTCAATTGCAATGATTACAATGCTGCTTGCGTTGAAAACAAAATTCATCCACCCAATAATTATTTACTTACGCAAATTATGTCAGAGACATTGTCTTTATTTCTCACCTAGTTCAACACAATCACTTTTCTTGCCTAAAGACAAATATTAAATTCTCTCAAAACAAAAGGTGTAAATCGAATATTGTGGAAAATTTAGAAATTTCAAAATTGCTAAATAAGTCCTCAAAAACACGTCTCAATTAACTGACATAAAAACAGTCAGCTCCATCGGCCATGCATTCATTTCGTCTCCCCCTCCTCACTTAACTGCTGACTTTATGGCTTTTTCTTTGTCCGCTTCACCTCTTTTCGTTGTTTCTTTGTTCCTTCTTTTCTTCATGCTTTGACACGTCATTTGTGGAAACATCAATATTTGTATAAATTGAATATTAGTGTACCCCTTTGCAGACATTGTTACTGTCACCTCTATAGAAGAGGAATATTCCCCCAAACAAGCCTGTTGCAATATTATATTGTTGTTAAATACAACATTTTTATAACGTTTTGTAGTTGACATGAGTTTATTCCTCAATATAAATTACTACAAGATCTAAGGTGAAACTATTCAGTTGTAGTTACTTGTGATGTGTTGAAAACTGACTCACATTGCACCTGGCAACACTACATACGGGCTAATCACACAACTCGTCCGAGCAGAAACACCGCACGCGCGTTAAAAAAACAAAAGGAGAAAAAAACGGTGCCACGCCACTGGGTGCGTTGTTGTAGTTTCCAAATGAAGCGCGCTCCTCTTGTGTGTCCAGGCCCTGATGTCACTTTTTCTTCAGCTCGAGTTAATTTGTAGTGTGTGCGCGTGATACCAAGCTCCAAGGTTCTTGGTGCCACGCAGTATTTATGATACCTTTATGCTTCGGATGAATATTCATGCAGGACAGAGCAAGTACTCCCTCTCTGTAAACTTTACTGCGTTACTTGCCCAGCAACCCAGATCATGATTGGTCGTTTTGACGTCCTTCGTGTATTTGACTTCTTGCTTAATGTATTTAAGTACTGTAAGTGAATGTGAAGCCAAAAAAAGTATGTATCCTGTCGTGATTCTCATTATTTAGTGTTTTAATAAGAATTTGGTATCTTGAGCTTTGATATTCCGAGGTTTGATATATCGGTCTTTGATTTCTCGATTTTTTTTTGTTCACATTCAACAGTTATTTTTGGATAATTATTTTCTTTGCAAAGAATTTTATTTTAAACATATATTCATCCCATTTCGTGGAAAACAAAGTAAAATAAAATTTTCAGGAAATTCAGTAGTTACATCACATGTTCGTTTCGAAAAGGAGAAGTTGAAATAATGAACGTTTCTTAACGTTTTTTCAATGTGATGTTTGCGTGACAAACAGAAACATCGAAATGGAAGTAAACTAGTAAAGAAGCAGGTAGTTGACAGCACAAATGGGTCAATCGATATGTTTGTATTTTTCTTTGAAAGACTGTTTCTGTTCAACGAACAATTTCAGATCAGCGTATTACCACATTTATGAGTAGACTTCTTTTATACTTTAAAGTTTATTACTAAATAGCTCAATACACGAGGGTGAACTCTATCATAAACAGTGTAGAATATATTATAGAAAGTATAAAATTTACTTCAAAAATACTGAAGGAAAACTGAATGGAGAGCGAAGGAAATACTCGTCCACTAATCATACAATAAGAAATTCATAGTGGGATTAAAGCCCAAAGTGTTGCAAAATTTGAAATGAAAATTACTAAATGAGCCTAAGATAGAGCAAATAAATTAGAAAATAGCCACAATATATAGATTGATTATTAGGAAGGTGGTTAGAGAAAATTGGTTTACTTAGCTGTAATGTAAAAATCACGGAGGTTAAAATTTCTCAATCGCATATTATTATCTATACGTACATACCAAACACCCGAGTGTACATCGTGCAAACAAGTACACTCGCGTACGGACACATACAAACACAAGCATTAACACAAACGCATATGACCATACATAGGCACGCATACTCGTACATATATTAACACACTGGCATACGAACTCATATATCCACAAACACACGCATATGAGTATATGCACGTGCGCGTGCGTACATACACAGATACACTAACACACACGCATGGACACACACACTACTTTTTGAGGAGATCACGACACGTCATTACACAACTTTTGCGTATTTTTATTACGTAGGTCATTCATTAATTAAAGAGACAAATTGGTCTGAAGAAAAACCAGTTGGTAGGACAAGATTGCTAATTTTGAGACTTAAAGTTGGCATCATTTGGATGAACCCTGATCATCTCATGACCTCAACATTAAGTTCAACGATAGCGATTCGACTTGAAAATTCCACGTTGACTGAACAACGGTCTGTGATTCGTACGAATCGTACTTATTCGAATTCGTACTTACTGAACGTAAATGTGAATAATATATAAACTATAATGACTTAAAGGTGTGGTGAAAGTTGTATGAATCGCTGGAATTTTTTCAAGGAGGTAGAACAATTCGAAAGTGGTCGAGACTCAGTGACTGATGAACATCGTTATAACCGCATCAGTGGGAAAAGTTGTTTCGATGTTCGGGAACGCTATAGGTGCGTTTGTTTGTGATTATCTTGATAAACAGCGTACAATAAAGAGCCAATATTACACAGATATGCTTTTGAACAAGGCGAAGCCAGCCGTAAGAGAGAAACGTCGTGGATCTCAGAGGAGAGGTGTGATTCACCAGCAAGACAACGCACGTCCTCACACTGCTCAACAAAGCTGTCAAACCATCAACTAAATGGGTTGGGAGGTATTGCCTCATCTCCCATACAGCTCCCATTTAGCACCATCTAATATCCACTTGTCTGGACCAATGAAAAAAGCAGTACATGGGAAGAAGTTCTAGGATAATGAAGACGAAAACATCTGTGGGAAATTGCTTCAAACACCAAACACCAAGATAAAAGAGCTCTTTGCAGCCGGTGTAAAAATACTGGTAGCCCGTTGGGACGAGTGCATAAATGTTGATAGATATTATATTGAAAAATAGAAAAAGTCCTGTTTTGTAAAAACAAACATTTATTTCTCCAGACCAATTTGTTTCTTTAATTATTGAATCCCCTCGTAGTATCTTATGTTTGTTGATTCTTATTTTCTCAACTACCTTAAGTTTGAAGTCAAATATTTAAATATGTTATATAATCCCGGTAAATAAGCTGATAAGCCGTAAACACTTAATTTTACAGGATAGCAAAAAACCATTTAAACGAATTAAAATAAGGATTAATTATATTTATACGTTTGAAAAAAAAAACTACTTTTGTGAAGGTTTTGTTTGACTATCATTAATCCTTTATTTATAGCATTAGTTTAAAGTTGTTCTTGCTCCTTTGTAAAATTACTTTTTTTGTCTTATCAGCTTATTCACCGGGGTCAGAGATATATCAAACCTCTTTCCATTTTGCTCAACGCCCCATGTCAATTTCTGCCCAGACACCCACGTCCCTCATCGCCGTCTCCTCCCTTGTTCACACTTCTTCCTTCCCTTTCTTCATTCGCACGCCATTTCGTCGCCTCAACAAAGACCCCTTCGGGAAAGAGCTGGCTAATGAAATTCCAGAGGAACGCGTGTCCTTTGGCTTCAAGGGAACCGATTGCCGTCTACCCTCTACCTTTTTGCACTGTTTGTGCTCTCCACCATTACGCGTTACACTCGGCTCTCAGAACTGTGAACCGGGATCTTCACGAAACGAATAATCTCTACCATCACACATTTGAAGCGTATTGCGATTTTGAGCTGTCGGTGCATAGATCGCTCACACTTGGGTTTATTGACCATCACATGAGATAACTAAACAATCTAATTTACAGGTTTTTGTGTCGACAGTGTGTTCAGAAGGGCCCAAAAGAGTCATCGTTCTATTGTGTTTTATATACGCCACATTTATATACAAGTTCTTAAATTATTGAACTGATTTTTGAAACCACTTGTTAACCTCACCCATAGTTTATTGATCTAGTACTAGTTTGTATTATTTAGGACTGCTGGGAGGCAACCAGACGTTCTTGCGGGCGGACGTCTGATTTATTCTGATGCTGTGTGTGTACCAAAACAGTATATAACAATTAGTTTTCTTGCAAACACAATTTTTCAGTGTCAGTCACTTCAATCGACATTAAAACTTTTACACCTTCTGATTTGTTCCTATTCTTGGCAGTTCCCCGGTTCATTTGTCATCAATGAACTGATAGTTTCTTGCTGAAAACCTAGTACAAACGATACACTGTTTAATTTGCTCAGTAGATATACCACCTCTAGTCCATTTTCTCATTCTAAATTGAAAATGCATGTAAACGTTTTAAGATATTTCTTATTTAAGAAACAGAAGGCCAGGGCAGACAAAAGCAAGATAAAATTGTTATAATAACAATGAAAAGTGTTTTGATATATTTACGATCATATAAATGGCAACAATACACGCCTTTTTCAGAATTTGCTTTTAAGAAAAAAGAAAGCTTCAACAATAACAAAACTTGCTTCTGTTCATTGAAACCTGACATGTTTATTTTGCAGTTTCTTGACGCAATGATATTCCCTACAAGCGTAATGATATTCATAGAATACGCTAATTAAATCACCTAATACATTAATGCAGGTAATCTCAAACACCATTTTCTGTGAACAAAACTGTCTTTAAATTTCTAGCTTAATGAAGTAATTAAATGTCAGAGGTGTACAAGATCTGTTTATTTACTCATAATAGAATCCTGTTGATGATGTTCAGCACCAGGTTTCAATCTCATGATCCAATTATTGCATTCTCAACTACTCAGAAGATAGATTCGAATACAACTTACACTCTAAGTATAATTTGAATTTTGTTTGTAATTTTCCTGCTCATTTACAGTGTATGATTTAAGTCCCCTGTACGGAATTGCAGACTATGATTTAAGTTCCCTGTACGGAATTGCAGACTATGACTTAAGTCCCCTGTACGGAATTGCAGACTATGATTTAAGTCCCCTGTACAGACTATGATTTAAGTTGTACGGAATTGCAGACTATGATTTAAGTCCCCTGTACGGAATTGCAGACTATGATTTCAGTTCCCTGCACGGAATTGCAGACTATGATTTAAGTCCCCTGTACGGAATTGCAGACTGTGATGTAAGTTCCCTGTACGGAATTGCAGACCAAGTGCGGTTCGTAACAACAGCCATCCACCTGCGCGCCGGAGCTTCGTGCATACAAAGGGCCCGCAGGCGTTCGCCGTTCGCGATCTTCCGAAGGGGCCGTGGGCGGATCCCTGGGGCACGCCCCCTCCGCAAATGCCTGCGAGCCGAGGGGCGCGCGCTCGACCGGAGCGCGGCATCCGACCCGGGGCGAGGCACCGCAGCGCTCTTACGGCTGCATACACTAACTGCGCGCCGGCAGGCGGGGCAATCAGGGATGCACTCCGAAGCCGTTGGGATTGTTGGACTGTTGAAGGCAGTGAGAGTACTGCCAAGGAGGCTGGGCGAGTGCGGTGCAGTGAGCTAATTGGCCGATATGTCGGTTCGTGCCCAAGTTACATGGTCACTGCTTTCATCGTTTTATCACCGGTTTACTTTGTTATCAGTAGCCTCCAGCAACAGTAATAATAGTGAAAAAACTGTACAAATTTCGTTTTCAAGATAGTAGCGCGCGCCCTGATCAAAAACTACGAATAAAATACTCTTCTATAGCACTGAGATAAAATAAATGTTTCAACAAAAGGGCATAATAAATATGCAATTATTATATTATATTAAGTCACAGCAGTCATTTCTGATGTTATGAGTTGGTAGTATCTGTTAAATTTAATCGAAATTCTTGAACTTGCGTTAGCTCTAAGGTAACCCCAATATTGTTTTGTACAAAAAAGACTAATAATTAATCACAAATCCTTAAATTCATTAAAACTATACAAGCCAACATTATTATTTCTTTAGTGTTTTTAAATTTAATTAAGTTCATTTGCATGTATTCAGGCATATGTCTCTTGAACTTTCTTCACATAAATGTGCCATAACGTAGTATAATCTATTCATATAGTACATTTCTTTTACATAACAAGAATATCCAAATTGTATAAAATTTTATTTTAGTTCTCAATTTTAGGGTAATTTCTCCGTATGATTTGCAAATTTAATAATTAAGGACGTTTATGATATTCGGAGGTAATTTGAAAAACAAATGTTTCCAATATTTTGTTACCAGGGTCAATCAATGAGACTTTTTTTCCGACAATTCGCAATTTTCCGGCGCAGCCAATACTTTATCTTCTTACGAAGTAAGTGCAAGTGAGTAATTATTATTAAAAGTGCTGTAGACGATTTTGTATGATCTTCCAACCTTGTATTACACAAAGAGACTTCTGTGAATAAGGTTACGTAAGCTAAGAAAATTGAAAATATTAAATTTTATTTTCAGTCAGAAAACTATTCTCTGCGACTTACTGTATAAAATAGAAAAAGGAAAACCATATAAAAATAGTTATTCTTACATTAAATTATTCAGGCTGGTTGGTGATTAGAACCATCTACCAACTTTCGCGCCTCTCAGCGGTATCCATGATAATGTGACCCAGAGAAATGGCACAGTACATCAACTGATGTCTTTGCAGTGCCTCTGTCCGGGAGGTCCTATGTTGGATTCTCGACAGCGGCAGGATTTTCGACTCTAGCTTGTCAGCTAAGTCGTATTCAGTCGCTGTCTGGAGGAGAATTCTACCGGATGGCTGCACTGATCTGTAGTTTCCCGTGGTTTCTCCGATCAACACCAGGCGAATGCCGGAGCAGTACTCTAACAAACGGGCCACGGATCTCGCGCGATCTTTCCTTCCTCTTCCTTGTCCTATGCTCTCCCCTTACACACACACACACACACACACACACACACTAACATGCACTACACTACCACATATTCCGGAAGACCGGTCGGGAGCTTAGAGCTTGTCCCGGCTGGGGCAGTGTCCTGCTGGTGGGAGATATTTGGTTGGGCGAAACCCCCTTAGCCGACGGTAGGTCGGCGCCAGATCTCGCTGTCCAGCGGGAGAAGATCACCGCCACCTGCCGATGAAAAAATATGCACTACACTTACGGAACTAATGATCTCAGTACATGATGCGCCCAGAATCACTAATAAATCAATCAATCAATCAATTGTTAATTTGAAAGGGTGTGCCGTTGAAAGACGGGTGAAAATTCTCGAGCTTTGCTTTCGTCCGAGTGGTTCCCAGAAGGGAACCACTCGGAAGGTCGTGATTGATTGACATGGAATCTTGAGAAACGTTTTTACTTCGAAGACCTCACAAAAAATTGAATTGCAATCATGTGATGCATGATTTCAATGACTTAATCTTCTAATTTTCCATAGCCCAACAACATAATAACAAATTAGTTCAATAATTTCCAGGTCACTAATATTAACTCCCATATTTTGTTAAAGGACTGATGCAAGGTACGGCAACTTCAAGCAGCAATTTTATTGTTAGGGTATTACTAATAATAATTTTAATGCATTGTTTGAATGAACATTTTTACCGTCTTACTTTGGAAAGTAAAGTAGGTAAAATGATAATTATATTTCATTCATATAATTTATAAGAATATTAATTATCATTAATATTCTTAGAATATATTTTATTATAAAGGCTTTAATGTACAGTATTCTTAATTTATTTAAGTAGTTTATAAGATTTAAAGTAAAGTGCGCATATTTTTTGTGTGTAAGACAGCTTTGTAAAAAGTATAATTTAGAAAAACCAAAAAAAAATTACTCAGAAAACGTAAATCAGGCAAATGTATTTCGACATGTTCATAAAAATGTATAGTTGATTTAAATATGTAGATATTTTTTCATACGGGTGGTTTGGAAAAGCAAAACGTTATTTGGCTTGTCTACCACACATTAGCCTGTTATTATCAGTTTACTTAATTGCGCAATAATAATGACTTGCCAACAAATTGTGTGACCTATATTTCTCTCGTACTCATATCCGTACATAATCAGTTCTCTCAATCGCGCGGAAGAAGCGAGCTTTTCGCGTCAACTATTGCAAACAAAAGACCTCGAGTTCTCTGTTCCGAACAACTTCGACTGCGTCGTTACGCCTGTATTGTTTATGGATGTATAAAAGTACAGATTTATTGCCGGACCTTTGCGATAGTTCGGTTTGACTGTCGACCACGAACTTTCCTTACCTCCGAAAAGTGACAACTTAAGTTCTCCCCCAATATTTTACTTCGACCACGGAATAAGGGAGAAGGAAAGAACCGCACGGTTGCTCGAACAGACAAAACAAGTCTCCGAAAACTTTTCCACCGCACACGTCTAAACTCCGCCTCGTAGTACGGGAGCCTCTTTTTTTCTCTTTCTTTGGAAGTGTTTATAATGAATCGTACTTGAAGGAGACTTTGGTATTTTACTTTCATTATCACGTTTACTCCACTTCTGTTGCTGCCGCTGCTACAACTCCCATTTCGCGTAAAATTTGCTCTTTTACATTTTCAATGAAAGTTCTCTACCTCGACTATTGTTCGCTCGGTACTCTGGCGACCACATCACTGCTTCCAGAACCACCCCCGCCCCCGCCAACGTCCCTCTCTCCCGCCATCACCAGCGGGAGTGCCTTCTCGCGTCAGAAAAGGCTGCTGCTCTCCTAAAAACCATGAGATTGCTTCCATGGCGTGGAAGCCGTTTTGTGTGGATTTGTCGGTCGCAGCGCGTTGGGATTAGTTCCATTTCGGCAAAGTGTTGGCGTCGCGAGCGCGGCAGTAAACGTTTTGGAAATGAGAAATTCTCAAAGGCGGAGCGGGAGAGCGAAGTTTCAATCGCGAGAGAGGGATGTGGGTGACATTTGGCGTTGCTGATGGGTTTAGCCTTTTGTGTCACGTGATATAATCGTTACATTTTCATACTTGTTCAACGTAACATTTGATATTTTTGAATACATAGGTTGATTCTTAATTATACCAACCAACCAATCTGTAGTGTACACTCATTGTTATTTCAGGAAGTTTTGGTGCAATTGGTTTCTCTATATTTTTCTTAACAAAGCAAATTTTAAACTTAGTCCTTACACAAATAACTTGCGATGAAAAGATGCTCTGAGATTTAGGTTTGATAATAATTTGCACTAAGTAATAAGTTGTATAATAATTATTGTGAACAGTGGAACCTTGGCTGTTCTGTTTCTAGAGAATTCGACTTTCCTAGAGATCTGTTTCTCAATTAAGTAAGTAATTTATGTGAACAAAAATTGTAGGGATTTTCATCCTGTAATGCTTTCAAGAAAAGAAACGATATAATTTATGGTTGTTGAGTCTAACACACTATTGTCCCCGAACGGTTTCGGTAATTTACTGCGTATTTTGCTCCTTTCTTAATGGAATCCACCGTTTGCTTATGTGATGGAAATATACAGGGCGATCAAGCATTATAATAACCTGTTAGAATAGCCTTTCTCTCCGTTACATTAAGGGTAATAAAGTGCTTATTGCTACGGAGCAAAATGACTTCCCCTGAAATGAGCGCGAGAAGGATCGATATGAAGAAACTCGAGGGAGAAAGATGAGGAAAATTACATTGAGATATATATAAAATCAATGAAGAGAGGGTGAAAAAGTACTTGGGAGTAGGCGTAACTGATTCTAATAATTTATTCGTAAAGCATCACATTACTTAGCAAATCATGGCGGGACGCAAACTGATTTGGCAAACAAGCCACCCATTTCGAATATACTCGTCTTTATTATTTCTACTTTATCTGTAGCTTCTATTTATTTTATTTTCCATCGGTTTCAGATGATCTATAAACAGATTATCTTTATCGGTTCCAGATGATCTATAAACATATATTATCTGCTGCTGATCTGTCTCGTTCCTCCGGTATTGCAACGCTTACAGATAACTTCACCCAATTTTGAATTCGTATCTTTATTTTTCAATTTAAAAAAATATTTCTATTCACTATTTGTAGTTCTTTATAAATGTCATTTGTTAATTAAAAAATAGCATCATTATCTCAGATTTATTTACGTTTATGTTTGCACATGATATTTAATTGCTATTAGTTGCAGTACAGTTGCAGTGTGCAGTTAGTTTGAGAGTATAAAAACCATAGTATTGAATAACAATTAAAATTCTTTGTTTTTCAAAGTGGTGACGGGGACAGGACAGATTAAGATGAATTAACAATTGTGAACGATGTAAAGTAACTTGTGCATTTTTAAGTTTTTTTTTTGTATTCTGGTTTTTTATTTATTTTGTGACTACGAAATTCTCGTATTACGATTGAAAGTATACTTTGTAATTCTGAGAGAAGTTATATCATGCCTAATGAATCTACTCGTTTGATTCATGTACTCTTTTTTGTTTTTGGCAACATTAAGAAAGTGTGTTTGTAAGTTGTATATACGCATTGTACGTGCTAAAGTACATACAAACATAACTTTTACTACTTTCTCCCTCTTTTCTTGTGTATGCCTTTCATGCTGCGACATTAATAACTTTCCTCTGAAAAGTGCTGTACTGATGATCGGATTACAAGTTACGACTACTACTTTTTGCACCGCGTTAGAAACAAAATCTTTCGTATTTTTCTTTCCGTCTGATATCTCCACCGCCAGGAATTTTTATTACACAGTTTTTGCGGCACACATACGTCCTCTCATTTCTGTTCCTCTTAACGATATAGCGTTTCTTATTTCAAATATGAATCTCAAAACCAATTTATCTTTGCTGTTGTACAATATTTTCTTAACTTTACCTTTATTTTTTAGCTACCTCCATGTGTTTTTGTATTATGAAAAATCGTCTTGGCTGTCACTACGTACAAATGTTGCTACAAGCGATTTGATCATGTTTTCATATGAATTCTCTCTAGTAGTTGGACTACTCTCCTACAGACGACTATGTTTATAGCACCTTAAAATATTTGTAATCTGGTAAACATTTCACTTGTGCGCATTTATGGATTTCTTTATCCAAGATGACGTATCTGATTCAAAAATTCAAAATTCTCTTCTGCCATAAATTCATTGCTACACCCTATTTTAAGTGCAGTGTATGGACTGGAGAGAAATTGGCGAGCGGCGTGTGTTATTTTTTCATTCTTTGGACAAGAAATATTTAGTCGACTAGATATCCGGTAAAAATATAGCACGCAATATATATATATATATATATATATATATATATATATATATATATATATATATATATATATATATATAATATTTAACCCCGTAAGTGTATTACTGCTGCTTAGGAAATTTCCTGCCAGTTCTACAAAAGGATATATTTAAGACAAAACACATACAGGTTCGCAAAGAATGAGATATTTGGACTATCAGGCGCACATGTAACCCGCAAAATACATAACCCCCAACACATTTTACCATAGTGCATAACTCGAAAATTTTGAAAATTTGCGTGGATTCAGACAGTATCTACTGGTTTTACAGCTACAAATACCTCTTAACCTGTATTATTAACACTAGAATTGTCGAAACTGCTCATACACTTAAAAACGCTCATGCCGGCATATTGATAGAATCATCTACTGCATTAAAAATACTTCTTTATCCTGATTTTTTTGTTGTAGGATACATATGAAGGATAACTACATCTATAATACGTAATTAAAATTACAGGGGAAATAATGATGCTGCGAAACAACTCATTTCTTTTCTCTAATATCAAAATGTACATTCTCTTCACATGCCGTGTAAATTATCTTCTTTATTATTTTTCCTGGGCAGAATTCACAGACCATTTTTCATTATAGACTGTACTTTGTTTTTGTTTTATTTCGACATTTTTTCAACTGATATTGTCATAGTCTAGATTGTGAGATCTCTACTTCTCTGTATATATTCTGTTTTTCTTGTTTCCTCTATTGCTTTCTGAATTGCATTTGTTCTGTTCGTACTTTTCGGGCAATATTCCAGATAAAATTTCTTGTACTTATATTACTTTCTGTTATATATTGTATTCCAAGATATTTTAATCCGTCTAATTTCTTGATCGGGCATATTACTAAAATTCATACACTGATTTTCGACGTGTACCGGTACCCACTCTATTTTTTCTTGTTCTTGTGTGATCTGGTCCAAGACGGCGGCAAAGAATGCAGTCTTATTCTTTATCCTGTCTGCATTACTGAAATTTTAGAAATTTCGGCACATTAATACATAATACTGCACATATCGTTTTGATATATAAGTGATATTTTCTCTATAGCAATAACCATCGTTTGGCGGTTCGGAGTATATGTATGAATAATAATGTAACTAATCCCGACAATCAATATAATATCGCATTTATGATATGTAAAATAACTTAGGCAAACTTATGAACCCAAAATCAAATTGGAGGTATTATATCGTGAGGCAAGATCTAATTTAAAAATTGAACGCCGTCAGCATGAACGTTCCGCGGAATATTTTCACGTATCACTATGTCACGCACCCCAAGCACGTATTTCCTCTCCCCACGTGCCTCAACGGATTCCTTCCTGCATTTACTCCTCCCATCTACACCGCCCTCGAGCTCAGACCCGCCCTCGCCCTTGTCCCCGCCCCCATCCGCTTCCTCGGCTCCCCGGCGCCTCAGCCGCGCCTCCCTCGTTAGCGGATGCAGCAAGCATTGCTCGCGCCCCTCCGCCCCACCCGCTTTTTCTCGCACCCTCTCTCTTTCCTCTCTCCTCCTCCGGGAGCGGTAGCTCAGTGCATCAACTGAAGCCACTGCAGCGCCTCTGACCGTCTCTGCCGGATTTTCGACACTAGCTTTTCAGTTAGGTCGAATTCAGTTGTCGTCTCGAGAAGAATTCTAGAGGCCGGTTGCTCTAATCGGAAGTTTACCGTGGTTTCTCCGTTCAACGCACTCACACTAACATGCACTACACTACCACATATTCCGGGAGATCGGTCGGGAGCTTAGAGCTTGTCCTGGCTGGGGCGGTGCACCGCTGGTGGGAGAGTACTGGTCAGGGGGAAACCCCACTAGCCGACGGTAGGTCGGCGCCGGATCTCGCCATCCAGCGGGGGAAGATCACCGCCATCTCCAGAGAGCATGCATGCACTACACTTACGGGAGTAATGGCCAATGTAGTTGACGCGCCCGGAAACACGAAAAATCAATCAATCAATCCGCTCTCCTCCAACTCTCCTAACCGCGTTCCGACTTCCCTTCCTTTTTCAGACCCCCTCTTCCCTCCCTTCCGCCCTCCCTTCCCTCTTCCATTTATAGTTCTCCTTCTCAATCCTCTCTCCTCTCGCCCCTTCCATCCCTCCTCCATTCCTTCTTCTCATTTCCTCTCCCCATGCCGCGCGGGCCGCCTGCCTCGCGTGGGTTATTAATGCGTCCGCTAATGAATTACACGCGTGCCCGCGTGCGTGACTGCGAGCGACTGCAGGCGGCGCGTGATCGATAGCGGCGCGCCGGGGTTCGATTCCCCGGCACGCGCCCTCCCCCTCTCCCTTATGCCACCGCCAAGCGAAGTTGGCCGCTGTCCGTCTCCTTGAACGCCTTCGTTCGTGGCGGTTGCACTGGGAGACACCGTTTGAATTTTTGCTTTGGTACTCGGCTCTCGGATGATGAAAGACAATAGGTAGAAAATATTGCGCCTGGTCTGTGTACCTTTTCTAATGGGTGCTTTACTGGCTTTTGCCCCAAAATGAGAAGGAAAAAAATAGATACCAATGGTCAGAGCAGTCTATCTACAACTTCAATTCCGTCATACGTTACAAATTCGCTCCCACCCCGCTCCGCCACGTTTCCACCCCTGCCCCTTTATCTCCCCCGCCTCGCCGCGCCGCGCGGGCCGCCTGCCTCGCGTGGGTTATTAATGCGTCCGCTAATGAATTACACGCGTGCCCGCGTGCGTGACTGCGAGCGACTGCAGGCGGCGCGTGATCGATAGCGGCGCGCCGGGGTTTTCGGTCCCTTTACGGTAGAATTAAATGACTTTAAGAATAATACACAAGAGTACAACTTGTTCTACGTGTAAATTTTCGTTGAAACATCTGGAGCTCTTTTGAGAAAATGTTGTTTGAATGCTTCTCAAAATGCACAATGTTTTTCTCAAAAATACGCTAAAACTATTATTACTTTCCAAAAATATATGTAACATTAATTAAAGAACTAATTGTAGAGAATAAATTTCATAACAATAAAGAATCTCTACACTTAATAATGTAGTAATACGAGGGGGTTTAAAAAATTGAAACTTAATTTTTAAATATTTATAAGTACCCGGGAAAATAGTATATATATATATATATATATATATATATATATATATATATATATATATTGTAATGATTTGTACCGGTCCGATAACATAATTTATTAAATAATTTATTGAACAGTATTTCCAGTCGAACTCCAAGAGAATTTAGGCAACGCCGGAAAACAATGAGCGATCGTGCCGCGGAAGGGGAATTTTTTGGAAATCAGTGAAAACGGGAAATTTGGGGCAGGGCAACGTGAACACCATTTGGCGGACAATTTTAGAAAAACTATGACACCAAGATCAAGAAAATCGCACCACGGGTTCACGAGAAATCATAAACGAAAGAATTTGTATTTTTAACATGTTTGAAGTAGCAACATGAAGTCATTGTTGATATGCTAATGACATAGGGAAAACCACATTTCGGTTAATTTCTTGAGAACGCGTCGACGGATTACGTCGAAACTTTGGAAAGCAATAGAGGAAATTACGAGGAATCCGGCAAAATTAGTCTCGACCCGGAGGAACGAATGCAAGACCGGAAAGAATTAATCTAAAGTAATTAAATATATATATATATATATATATATATATATATATATATATATATATATATGTCATCTTTTTAAGTGTGTTTCACTCTATTCTTACAAGAAATTTTTAAAATATTGGAACCTTTATTTAGAAAATTTTGAACATGCTGCCAAAGCTTCATGTAAAGTTCAGTCAATATTGAAAAAAAAAATCATTTCAAACTAGCCGGGCCTAGTGCTAGTTCAAAACGATTGCAACATTTTTATTTTGGCAAAAATTCTACGAAAGGCGCTAGCATTTTTAACACATGACGGACGAACAGACGAACGGTCGTTCGGATACACGATAGACGTTCATCATCATCCAGTGCCAATAAAATCACCAGCACTGCTGGCAGTGCCCCTTGCCAACTACATCTACCACCAGTCGTGACTTAGACACCGGCGCCAGGGTGTCAGAGAAGCTGCACTAGCAAAGAGGAATTAGGGCAATCAACTGTGAGTTCATTTGAACCCGTTGGAGACTAACCTATCACATTTTAATGTTTCCGAATGTAATGTGACTAGTCTAGAAGTACAGTTGTTATTTTAATTCTAGTTCTGGACATGTAGCAACCCTAGTATTTTCTATTTTCGTTTTTCAATTTCAAATTTTATAATTTGGTTCAATTTGTATCAGGTGACGAAAATATTAAGAACAATTCTATTAATGGTACAAACTAGCAATGTCACCTACTTGTGAAAATGCTATATTGTATGTGAAAATATTTTGGAAAAATTTTAATAGCCCATTTTTGATTGAATAGAAAATATACTTGTATGTATGATGTAATTATGGCATCATATTGTTTTATTCTGTAGAAGGAGAATTATACAGATTTTTTTACCCAAACAACTAACCTATCCCTGGCGTGGACAAAACAGAACTAGCGATGTGTTGAGATTTATGAAACAAATCATTTTTTTACGAGATTCGCTAGGTTAATATTTTCAAGAAGAAAGTTATTTAGGAAATGTCTATAATAACTCTTTTGTTTAAAGGAAAACATTGCATATAATTGAATATACTCTTTATTCAACAAAATATATCAAATTACTAAACTAAATGAAGGATGTACTTAAAGAGTATACTTGTAGAAAATAGTGATCAAAATTACTGTGATTAACTACATGTCAAAGATTTTCTTTAGTTTATCACAAAACAATCGATAGGCATGTTAGTGAATACGCAAGTAGAATGGCGTAACACAATAGATGTTATTTTCGTCTTCCGTCGATCTTAGATTATTCATTGTTTGGTGTGATTGGAGAAGTCCAGGGGCAATTTTCCAATCAATTCAATCAGTGTTTACTTGAAATGTTAGGTGTCGTTTTGGAAGTGAGTTTTGATGAGCGAAAATCGGCTGCGATAATGTTAACTGCAACGTAATTGACCTATCGTAATTTCGCTGTGTATCGATTATTATAAGTGAAGAAGAATTTCATTGTTTTAAAGCAAACAAATGGCTACTCATTCAAGAAATAATGAAACTAATGACTGTAGGAATATTTAGTGATTTGCGCTCTACAAATAATATTTTCCGAATAGCTCGAACAAGAAGTGTCATTTCGATATTGACCTCAGAGAATTTTTGGAGCGACTACATTTGACATTGAGGAAGAGTAAATGTTTAGTACAATAGATAAAATATTTTTAGTTTTCTTTTCGAAAACCAGACAGGTTAAAATATAAAATGAATTAAATACATACTTTGTCCCTGTAGCTCTTAGTGCTACTTTTAGATCATATAAATATCTGTCTTTCATTACTAATAGTGTCGACATGCGTTTTCATTTATCGTTTTCTTTATATTGCGACCTAAGTTACTTATATTATTTTCAGATTATGGAATAAAATTGTCAGAAAACTATAGCACATAATTGGCTACAAAATGTCTGGTTTGGTTCATGTAGACTTTGGAATATACGAGTTATTAGACATTTTATGGAAGTTTTACTCAGGTGTTTGAAAATTCTAATTCATACGGTACATGCAAAAAAATCTCTGTTCAACATGGGATATATTCGCTGCCGCTTGTTAACATTGCTTTGTTTTATTCAGATCATGAATATTTAGTGAATCAGTTCAGAGTCATCCTAAAATTGAAGCAGCGTTTTCTCACAGTGTATTGTGAAAACGCTCCTGTAAACGATCTAGCAAGAAAATTCTTAAATCTAATTGGCAAGTTATTAATAACTGAAATAAAAAACGTGTGAAAGTTAAAGTGCTACGTTATTTAATGTTGTCTCCTACTATAATTATGATATTATACTTCAAGGAATGAAATTTACGAGAATGTATAACATTATATCTGTTAGCAGTTTAATTGTGAAATTCACGAATATTTCTTATCTATTAGAAATATAATTTAAGAAATTATTACACATTTATATTGTCTGTGACATCAATTTCTCAATGCCAGTGTTGTCAGTTGGAGTGTCGGTCTGTGATTTCAAAATAACTGTATTTTTATAACCTCATCTGCTTATTTAAATGATATAAAACCAGTTCACTGCCATTTTCTGTTCAAATGAAATTGTCAATATTTATCACATGTGACAGTCAAAACAAGATAAAAGTTACTGTCTGCATGAAAATTCATAAAAATTAACCCTATTCCCCTTTCCTATCGCTTAGAATACAATTTAAGTGGTTTTCCTTTCCGTTTTCTCAAATACGCGAAATAAAATGAGTACATTAACCAAAATAATTAAAATTTAAATATATTTTTGTAACAAAACGCAAATTGCTTTTAATGTGGTGTCAACAAATCTGGACTCTAGGTATGTCCCAATTTGTTTTCCTTTATTATTGTTCCTAATACAACACATTATTAGATATGCGTTACCAATTTATTGATAATTATCCAGCATTTGAACTTCACTTTCATTATACTGTTTAGATTTTTCGAAAAAGATCCCGAATAGGGTGGAAACTTCATAATTATATAACAGGAAATAAATTGTTATAAAAGTTAGTCTGTTTATTAAGGTCAAGAAATCATTGAAATAAAATACAAAATAATTAAAAATTTCTTAAACCCATTAATTATCCGGAGAAATGTATTTTGATTAATTCCAAAAGCGCAATTTAGCTTAAGGTAATTCTAGGTCAAAAGTGATAATAAATGTTTGGAATATACAACACTGTATCTGTTTACAGCTGCCCGTAGCAAATGTGGTGATTGCAAATGTGGTTAGAGCAAATGTGGTGAGTGCAAATGTGGAGAGTGCAAATGTGGAGAGTGCAAATGTGGAGAGTGAAAATGTGGAGAGTGCAAATGCGGCGAGTGCAAATGTGGAGCGTGCAAATGTGGAGAGTGCAAATGTGGAGAGTGCAAATGTGGAGAGTGCAAATGTGGAGAGTGCAAATGTGGAGAGTGCAAATGTGGAGAGTGCAAATGTGGAGAGTGCAAATGTGGAGAGTGCAAATGTGGAGAGTGCAAATGTGGAGAGTGCAAATGTGGAGAGTGCAAATGTGGAGAGTGCAAATGTGGAGAGTGCAAATGTGGAGAGTGCAAATGTGGAGAGTGCAAATGTGGCGGTAGCAAACAGCAGGGTTGGCCAAGAGGGGCAGTGTGAAGTAGACGGGCAGGGTCAGAGGGACTGAGTAGAGCTGGATGGGCGGGACGGAGCATGGTGAGAACAGCAAGACAGGTAGGCCATGGCAGTTTTGGAGAAGGTAGGTGAGGGATAACCGTAAAAGCAAATTCCTTTTCCAATGTTATTTAAGATTATGATTAACCCTAGGATGTAAAACGTAGAAGAAACGTAGGGTCCATCAGCCAGTATTGCATGTACAAGAAAGAATCTGTGTAGCACGAAACAATTCCGAGGAATTGTGACAACGGAGATGTTATATGAAAATTATAAGTAGGCTGTAGGGGCATTGAAAAAAAAAAAAAGTTTTATTAGTATTGATCATGTAGCTCAAAATGAACAGCATTTGGTGCTTCAAGCCCCTATTCATTTTTTAATGGAAATTTAATCCTCTGCAATCATTCAACATATCACTGGGTTTTTAATTTTCGGTTAGTTTAGAACTAATTTCAAAATAATACATGATTTTAATACTGATATAATTAATATTCCCTTATCAACTTTCACAATGTGATGTGGAGGTAGATTGTAGTAATAACATCATGGTATTGTTTTCAATATAATTTCGGGTCTGTAAATTTGTGCGGAATTGATAATTACTATATTATTGTTGGCTAATTTATTTTGTTTCAACAACAATATAATACATTAAGTTACTATTAAAATTATCACTTTCTTAATTTTCAATTTTTTTTCTTAAAATCCCAATACATTTTTGGACATATTGCAGATGGCGGTTACTATTTCGCCTGTGTACATTGAAACATACAAAAATCCCAACTCATTTTGAATCACAACGCCATGTTATTCTTCTTGAAATCGTATTACAACGAGAATCGATAAGCATTTCTCGAGTTTCCTAGTGACTCGTCCTTAAGGTCGCCAGCGCCAATCGATTGCGACATTGATAATCTTAGCGAGGTATGACGACAGGCGGACGAATACCATCGTTTTGTTGGAGCAGCGAAATCGATAACCATTGTTTGAACACAATAGCAGAAGGCATTCTGCCCGATAGAACACGAAGTTTCGTCGTTAATCATGGGGGTTCCTCGCGGAGGAAATTAGAACCCAGGAGGCGAATACATCTAAAATTCGTCCGTCTAGAATACTGGCCCGGATTTCTGCTTTCCCGAAAGCGAATCAGCTCACGCACACACTGCAATAAGTAAAATGACTGTTACTACAAAATTGTGATTAAAGATTGATTGATTACTTCGTGTTTTTCGGCGCGTCAACTACGAAACATCAGCGGAGGTAAACTCAGAGCCAGCATTGACCACTGCAGAGACTGACTCAGAAGACTAGGATTCGAGTACCGACAGACACAGATTTTCGACATTAGTTAGGTCGAATTCAGACGCTGTCTGGAGAAGAATTCTAGTGACGAGTTGCTCTAATTGATAGTTTTCTATGATTTCTCCGATCAATACCAGGTGAATACCGGAGCAGTATCCTAACAAACGGGCAATGAACAGCGCATGATCTTTTCTTCCTCTTCCTGTTCCTATCCTATCTTAAATGGATACACACCCACTATTATGCACTATACTACCCCACGTGTCGGGAGGCTAGCTGGGCGTTTAGGGCTCGTCCTAGCTGGATCGCTGCTCCGCTAGGAGAGATACGTGGAGGGAGTAATACCCCGCAAGGCAACATGTTGGTGGGCGCCGGATATCATCCTGCGAGGGAGGAACACCGCCACCTCTTGGCACTCAGTATTTATTACACTGGAGGGACTAGTGTAATGGATATTTTACAGTTTTTGTGCTCAAAACATCAAACAACCTTCAAGTGAACTTTTGGCATTACGTCCGTAGTTGTAGTGAATGTATTATGTCGGGAAGTGATGATAGTGTTCCTTTCCCTGTAAAAATAAGGGATTCGGCACCGACATACACGCTTCTGTAATGCGTTGAAAGTGAAATATTGTAGTGCTCAGCGTTAAGTGCTAATCACACTACAAATACTAGAAGCTCAAGAGCTAGAAGCAAACGATACACGAACTTCACTTTCGCTGAACGTAGGAAAAAAATCCTTTGTAGTTAGTATGATAATTGTAATTTTGGAACGTTCCCGTGAGTTTATAATTTCCACCGATGCTTGTTACTAGTGGTTCTAGTAGTACTTCAACTAGAAGTAAAAGATGTAGTAAAAGATGTCGAATGCACACCGATAACACCCTCAAAATGTTATTTTTTGTTGTAATATTATCTTGTAAATAGATTTTGGCAATAGAAGAAAATAGTGTAAAACTACCGTTTCATTTACGCCATTTACAGTTATTTTCCACGAAACTTCCAAGTAAACTATGCTCATTTTAATATATTTCTCAATATTTTACTGAAAAGAAACTGATTTACACAAGATTAACTGTTTTAAACAAGATTTACTGGGAATTTCCACAGAAACTTCGCAATATTCTTCTATTTTGACCAAAAAAAACATTAAAAATGGTTTTGGTACAAGAATGCTATAGAAATTAGATATGTGCTCAGTTTTGTATGCCGCCATATTCAGAACACAATTGCAGTGCGTCTTTTCACTTTTGATGCAAGACATATTGAAGCATGTTTTGAATTATCGCTTGGTTCAGCAAAGAATTAGAAAACCATAAAATTTTGTAGAGTCCACGAGTATTACTTGATGTTTTTGATGTTCAGAGAACATTCAACTCCTCGGGTCAGACGCTCTCGAATTTGAGAGACGTCGTTTCGGTAAAAACATCCATTTAACGCTCTAGATAAATTACTAATTAGTACATAAACAAAGCATTGTCTGGTGTATAGCTTGTGATTCAACGAGTTAGCTTGAAGAAAGGAAAACATTACAAATGCAGCAAATAAATTGTGCACGGAGCGAAGAAATTAACTTTTTCAGACTCGTGAATTGAAACAAGTGCGTACCTTTACTGCGTACTGTTTGAAAAGTGCTTCTTTGCAACACAGGTACGGGAAAATAGAATTTGCCATACGCATATCGCAAAGAAGTCAAAGCAATAAAAAACAACCCAGTAGTGCAAAGCAAATAAAACGTTGGGTGAACATGAAAGAAAATGGATTTCGCCTGGCATACTTATTAAAAATAATACTTAAAACAAAAACTTGAAAGTTTTCATGAATTCATAATGAAAAAAGTTGAATATGCAACTCGTACGAAAGTTTCCTTGTAGACATTTCAAAATGTCATATTGGGCTTCTATAGTTGCCTCACCCATTGATTTTTCATTCATACGCCAAAACCTCGCTTTCTCTACTAGTTACGTAAATAACTATTCTCTCTGAAATCCGTTCGTAGACTTTTTACCCCTTTAGGCCCGCTGATTCGTGACTATACGCCTGGAAAGTGAAAGCGTGCGAAGATGCGGCTCCCTAACGGCCTGTGATCCGGCGCCGCGGCGGCGGCTGGGCTGCGGTCACGAGCGGGGGGCGGGGGAGGTGGTTTTTCCCCTGCAGGGGATCCCGTCGACCGGCGTTAGCGTGCTCGTTAGTCGCCCTCCCCGGCCGCCGCCCCGGGCGATCGGGCCCTCGATCAGGCGCCGATGGGCGGCCGCCCGAGGCCACTTACGCGCCGCTCCCGGCCCTGCCACGCCCCCTCCTTTACTCGGCTTCGCCCCCACGTGCGCTCGTCTCTCGGCTTTCACGTTCTCTTCGCCCGCGTTGCCTCCTCGCCTCTTCCACCTCTTCACCTGGCGTCCGTGTCTATCGATTTTCTCCTCATTATCTCCCTGTCTCTCCGATTCTTTCCCGTCGTACCTCGTCGATTATTTGTCTCCGCGTCTTCCGCTAAGCTACATAGTCTCTTTGATAATTCTTTATCTCATTTACTCGCTTCTCAGCCTTTGGTGACCCGGTCTGTCTCCTTGCAGCACAGTCATCGTCTTCGTCATCGTCAGCGTCATTCTTTATCTGCGTCAATGCAATCCGCGTTCAATCCGTGAGTCCCATCGCCTTCACCGTCACCGTCGCCACCGTCACCGTCACCGTCACCATCACCGTCGTCACCATCACCGTCGTCACCGTCACCGTCGTCACCGTCACCGTCGTCACCGTCAACGTCGTCACCGTGTCACCGTCACCTAGTCACCGTCACCACCGTTACCGTCACCGTCGTCACCGCCACCGTCGTCACCGTCACCGTCGTCACCGTCACCATCGTCACAGTCACCGTCACCGTCGTCACAGTCACCGTCACCGTCGTCACAGTCACCGTCACCGTCGTCACAGTCACCGTCATCGTCGTCACAGTCCTCTCTGTCATTGTCCTCTCTGTCATTGTCCTCTCTGTCATTGTCCTCTCTGTCATTGTCCTCTCTGTCATTGTCCTCTCTGTCACCGTCCTCTCTGTCACTATAAACGTCTTCGTCGTCATCCTCGTCACTACCACATTCGTCACCGCCGTCACTCATCACCATCACCGTCACTATCACCATCACCGTTGTTGTCAAAGTCATAACAATTGTCGTCACCTTCGTCATAATCGTCCTCAATATCACCGTCACCGCTAGCACCTCCACCACCTCTGCCCCCTTCACCCATTCCCCTACGTCCACCAAACACGCGCTCCTCCGTCTCCGCTCTCGCGGCTGTCTTTCTGTAATTCAATCTCGGCGGGGCGGTGGCGCCCTCTGGCCCGCGGTCGGCGGCTCTGGCGCTGGCGGCTGGGGGCCGCGTGGGCGGTGCGCGCCCGGGAACGCCCCCGAGGACGCTTCCCGCCGGGCGGGGGCGGCGCGGCGCGGCCCGGTTGCGCTAAAAGCGCGCGCGGAGCGAGAAAATCGCCACTTGCGGCCGGTTATTCCAGCCAACGCAACGGCGCCGCTTGTGTTTGCGCACCGCGCGGTACGGTAAAAGGAACGGAAAGTGCTGGCTGCGAGGAAACCTAAACTAGGCGGTATTCGCTTCGTTAGGATTTCATGGTGCGTTTAGACTGGATTGTTTTTTTGTCGAGTTATTTTTGCAGTCAGAAGAGTTGTTCACTGTTGCTTTCCTGCACATGTGAAATAATATGTTGACTCGGAGTGGTAATGATATCAAAACACCCATTGTGGTCCTGAAAATATGCACAGCTAGCAACGCAACCTTTGCAGACTAATGTGTCTGCAATTTCTAATAAGTGAGAAATTTGGTTTCTTTTTTATATTGCATGGAAATTTTATTAAGGTTACTTTTCAAACTCTCGCATAATGTTCGAGTATGTTCCCGTTTACGATTAATTCAACCCAAATAGTATTTTAATATGTTATTCATTTGATCTCTGTGAGTCCTTCACTAGTGCAAGTAATAATAGTATTCGAGATAAACTTAATATTATTTCAGACATACGTGGTAAAACTAATTTTCTCTTCTTATACGAATTAAAATGTTTCATCATTTCCATTATTATTGGTTTCACTAATCTATCTTCAAATTATGCATTCGCTTTTCATTCCATTTTCTCTCAACATAACAAGTGTTCCAAAAAATAAAAAGATATAAATGTGATATGTCCATAATTTGAGTTCACGTTGTGTTATATTTAATACAAACGATGCTTTAATAAGTCAAAGTGGTTTTCAAGTACTTTTAATTAGCATTATAATAAAAGTTCACAGTGTGTTATATTCTTAGATTTTCAGTCAACATACTTTTGAGGGTTTGATTTTGTTCATCTGGTTTTTGTTGTTTTTTGCGGTATATTGCTACAAGCATGTTCATTTGGCAGGAAATTATGCAGGCTATTAATCCTGGTTGTTTGACTTTTGGTACAATAATGCTATGTTTATTTTATGCCCTCATCATTAATGCTGTGGCGAAGTCACTCAGTTCACGTCAAAATATTTGACTATAATCCCTTGCTGTCCAAATATTTTTAATATGCAATCAGCTCATCACTATTTAAGTCATATACGTTCACAAAATATATAAATATCATCTAGTAAGCGGAACAAATATAACTAATTACGTTTTTGTTACTAAGTGATAAATAATGCATTTATGTATTTTATATTATTACATTAGATATTTACTATTCACGTGTATCAATAAGTTTTATTTCTTTTGTTTCAGGTTAGACTTTTAATTTCGCTGTAACGTTGAGCATAAGTCTGCATTTGAATTTGGTAAGCTAGAAGAAATATTTTCTTTTCATTGACGGTATTGAAGGAATGTTAGTACTGATTTTTGTACTTAAGAAATACTGACAAATTCTATATATCCAAAACACAATTTAGAATCCATCTTTTAACAAAACCTATACTCGTAATAACCGTCTGAAAAACTCTAATTTTACGAAACGAAAAATCTTTTCTACACCTTAAATGTATATGCTGACATCCAAACGTTTATTATTTTTTATGTTGAGATTACGAAACACATAATTTCCAAAGATTATATTTTGTAAGTAATGCTTTTTCTTAGTGAGTACATAACGCATATTTGGAGTAATCTTGTTATTAGCATCTCATCAACTCTGCCGTCAGAAAATTACGTAAATCCCCCATCATTCTGTAAACATTCTCAAATTAATACGCAGCCGGATGTTTAAACGAACAACGAAAAACCGAGTACGTCATTTGATCGTTCGGCCTATCCATAGTCCAGTAGCCATCTGGGTCCCCCTCCCAAACCCACACCATCCGACGAACTTACCCTGCCCATCCCCCTCGACGTATTTATTATCGAACCGCCCCACCGTCGACGTTGCCAGGTCATCGCGTCCCTCTGCGTGTCATTTTGCGCAGCGGCGTACATTAACTAAAATTGCGAAGCCATCGCGTAATTGTGATTAAAGCGCGGAAAAACGCTACCTCCCATTCTCTGCGCTCACTCTCACACGCGCTCACGAACCGCCCCCCTCCCCTCCGCCTTCCCCTCCCCACCCTCCCACCCCAAGCCTCATTTTACTTCCACTGATATCCTGGTCTCCCGTTCATACCAACCCTTTTGCAGACATCACGTCACTGTATTCTCAACTACCTTGATACACCCACTATCTCCTCGTCTGTTTACCTCCTCTCCTTCTATTCGCTCTTCCCCTAGGTGCTTATATATTTTCGTTCCTTTCGCCGTTTTCAGTAGCTCCCCTTTATTATTATCTCCTTCTCTGTCATTCTCACTCTACCTTTCTCTTCTATGATTCCCTCCCATGATTTCCCCATATTTTTCTCGCTAGTGTCTTTTCCACTAACACCCGCTTCATTGTCGTCTTTTCCAATATTTTTCGTTTTAATCTCTTTTTTCTGCCACCTGTTTCCTATTTGGAGATCCTTTTATCTTTCTTCTTTGCCAAATTCTCGTCAGTCATCCCCTCCTCATTCATCACCTAGCGTTCCATCCATCTTTCTGCTCATTTTATGTGCCTCATGGCCTTTAATTTTCCCTGTACATGCTCGCGTACTCTCCTGCCTGCCCTCGCCCCCGCACTAGAGATGTGAGAGAAAGAGAGAGAGAGAGAGAGAGAGAGGGAGTGAGAAAGAGAGAGACGGAGGGAGAAAGAGACGGAGGAAGGGAGAGAGGGAGTGAGAAAGAGAGAGACGGAGGGAGAAAGAGAGAGACGGAGGGAGAAAGAGAGATACGGAGGGAGAGAGAGACGGAGGAGAGAGAGAGAGACAGAGACGGAGGGGTAGAGAGAGACGGAGAGACGTGATGGAAGAGAGGGAACTACCGTCACGCGCGCGATGTGCGCGTTCAAAAATTCCTCCACGAGGCCTTGCATTAAGGTAATGAAGTATATTTGGTGGTTTGTGGTTCAGTCGCACTCTACGACAAACTGCTTTTGGTAGTAAAAGGGGCACACTTGATTCTATTGAAACAAGCTATTCAAATACAGCAGAATATAAATATATGCTGAAATACTGGGCAAGCCTGTAGAAACAAAATACAGAGTTTTGGTTAATTAAATGAAATTTTTTTGTCATTTTGTTGAAATGCTGCGTTTACTGCACACCAGTTTCTCGATGAAAATTGGCTCAAAATGTTTTGTATGTTGTATCTGATTCAGAAATTTTACAGAAATAGATATTGTGTAACGCAGTACTATAAGAAGTGTAAGATTATGTTTTTTTTAAATTTATTTTTTTCCTTCTCGACAGTTTTGCCTTTCAGAGGTATGTACATTTTTATTATAATTATGTTTGAGACACATTCAAGAGCATAGAGTTCAAGAGCAAAGAGGCACATAGCGAAGTCGCTAGCCTTTCACCACTGAGGTCCGGGTTCGATTCCCGTCGAATCTCATGTGAAATTTGTTCCAACAAAACGAGTTTGGCTGCTTCACAAGGGCTAGTCCAAACCCTGTGAAGTGTCCTAAATCCCACTCCTATCCTTATTTCTTCCCAATTCTGGCCGCTGGGTAGTGACGCAGGAGCGCGTACGCGGAGATGCTACCTGGTGATCCTCTTGACAAATGACTGCGACGTGACGTGACATAACATGTTAGTAATGGAGGATTACTCCCCAGCGCAAAGCGCTCAACGTCCCTTAAGGGGATTGGAGACGCGTTGCGTCAAGTTGTAGACGCAACAATATATATATATATATATATATATATATATATATATATATATATATATATATATATATAAACCTATTCAGTTGACAAAGTGTATGTTTGGGAGAAGGAACTACTCCCTTCTGAATCTGTTATGACAGTCCCTTTCTGATATCCGCTTCAGTTATGGTACGAGTGGTAAAAGTGCCATTTTGTTTTTCGAGTAGGAAAGGTTGCGGAGGGCGCCCGGTAGGGCGAGTCGTGCAATCCTACGAGCAAATCAAAATACTACCTTTACCACGTGTGTTATAGATAACTTTTTAAACAGCCATACTATATTTCATTCTCTTTTTATTCAGGTATACTGAACATGCCCGACGTTGACTAGTGCCAATTTGAAACAAGCCCCGTCTTTCTATTTAAAAACAAGTCCTACTTAGAGTGACATTTTGAAACATAATTGTTACTGATAAATGTATTTTGGGTGCCAGGAAATAGTTACACTTGAAACCTAATGATTTCTACGTAATTTAAATATCTCTCATTCAAAAATTATGTTGTGCTAGCTCAGTTAATAAGGGTTCAAAGAGTATAATTGTTGCTATCTACTCTGCAACCAATTATTCATTCTACCACCCGTACGGAGTGTCTAGGAATCTGAACATCTTATTAAAATGCTGGATTACACTTAACGAACAATGATAATCAGCTTTCTTTCTACTTAATAAATTAGAATTTGTTACATTGATAATCAAAATGAATTTATCTTTGGTCATAACCAGTTTTCTCTATATTACAATAGTTATAAAACCTTGTTATTCATTCGTGGATCTTCGCGCGCTCTTCACTTCTCCGTCCGATGGCGCCCCGTAGAACCTTCTCCGTCGACGCAGCAGAATCTTGCTTCTGGATAAAGTCCTCGCCTAATGTCCGTGATCTGGTTCCAAATTTTCCCGGCGATACTAATATAATCCGTGACGTCTCTCACTTGCGTCTCGGGTGAACGCCTAGACACGTATTTACTTCCTACAAGAACGATCTATCCTAATATAAGAAACGATAATTAATTTTATACAACTGTCAAATACAGTCTTTCCTCGATCTGGTAAAATATATCAGGAGCGGACTCGCTCATCACCGCGTTGCTCTAGGGAATAAATGTTCTTCTAAAAACTCGGAAGCATCGCAATTTTATGTCTTTTTCTTTTGTCTCTCAAAACAATGCTTGTTCCGCCTCTGCTCTGTCATTTCAACCTAACGAACTTATCCTTAACGCCGGTTGTTTATTTGTCACATAGCGACCCCTCGCGATCGTCTATTGGCATCCCTATATTCTCTATCATATAAAATTACATTTCCATAACAAAAATGGTTCGTCATTTTGGTATATTACAATACGAATCACTTGATGGTAAATTAAGGTCAGTAGTAGCCGCTACGGTCAGAAGGAATTATTTTGTTTTCTTTGTTGCTTTCAAATATTTGCCCGCACACGTGAACCTCGTCGCATTTTTATCACTAATACTAAAAATTGGATTTTTAACACACTATGCATGCTCTGAATAATAGCTAAGTAAAAGAGGTTTCTGTAGGGTATGCGCAGCATGCTAAAAATTAAATTTTTAACAGTTGCACTAAAAGTGATAGATGATCAATGGTTCAGATAGAACTGTGAATGCAACAAAGAAAACAAAATATTTTCGTCTGATCGTGTCAACTGATCATAATGTAATGTGGTACGCAATTACTACATTGTTTGTACACTTTAATGAAAATAAAACTAGGGTATCCGTGCGAGAACTCTCGGTATGTTAAACTCCACCCTCTTCCCTATTTTTCCATTTCCATATTAAGCATATAACATATCTTTTTCTTCAAGACCTTGTCCTCCGTCACTTGTTCTGTATTTCTGCTTGTAATTGATAACAAAAAAAATTCAGCGTTGTCAATACAAACAACTTTTATTTAACGTTATTACCGAGTAGAGAGATACACTCGTGTAATTCAATCGCATAGACTACTAAGTAATTAGTTTAATTTCACATACAATTGCAGATTCTACAGGTTCTGAACAGGTAAGGTAGAATCGAGAAGTGTCGAAAAATGTAATAGAATGTTCAAGAAGATATCCTGTAGATAATGGTGTGACGAACGTTTCTTCCCTAAGTAAGTAAGTAAGGAAAGAACTAAGGAAGGAAGGAAGGAAAGAAGGCTGTAAGACACTTTATTCAGGAGTTATTTAACGTTATAGATTAAAAGATGCGACCGAGTGTTGCGGGTTGCATTTGACATGCATATTTAAATGCGTTTTTTTAAATAATTATCATATTTTGAAATTCAAAATGCAATTATTCACGTCTACATGAAATTATCGTTCTTTAGAGATCTCATTTATAACGATTGGTTGTATGTGAGAGCCGCAAGAGGTATGTATTCTACTGAAATAATATAGGTGACGATGGGCGTCAGTAAGGCGGCCTAAAAAGGAGTGTATGACACACGGAGTAAAAGTTATTTTATTTTGGTCGTTGTATTGCACCACTCGGTCTGTCGGGCTCATGGAGCAACATTTCCTCTCGCAAAATGGAGAATCACTTTGACCACTCGTAACACTAATAACTTCAAAAGGTTTTATTTCGTGATATGTTACTAGATGTTATCAACGCCAGATAAAAATCGACTTTTTCGTACGACTCACGTCAGAAAAAATACGTTCATGTTTGCATTAATTGCACCCTCATGATGTTTATTCTTGACTAGCACATATTTCTTAGAATACAGGTCTGTGAGTTTCTGTTCGTATCCATATTCAATGTAACATTTTACTATCATATGAAATAACTTAATTTTAAATTCGCAATTTCTATTGTTGTTTAATTCTTTTTGTATTTTACTTGCAATTTCGGATAAACTAGTGAAACTCAACGTGATTTGACTAGAATACATTTCCGGTTTCAATTAAAAATATAAAAATTGTGATCGTTCATTGAATTTTTTTTTACACAAAACCTTCCAAAGGATTTGAACCAGGACTGAACTACGGCTCATTACACCCATGAGGTAGGAAAGAACGGTCGAATGGGAGCCTATCCCCAATAATTTGACTTTTACACCCCCAGAAAACTGTGAAATGCATTGAAGGTTTCCTAGAGTCACCCTTCGTTCACAGTACGAGCGGTGTCGCAGTCGAATTCCGTTAGCCTAACGGACGACAGAGTGTGTATTTGGTCGTCCGCCAGTAATTTTTGCTGATGTTATCTTAAGCCTGTGAGTTTGCAATCATGTTTATACAGGGATCTTAATAAATCGTGTTTACTGCGTGATTCGTGTAGTTAAACGAGATCAAGTTAAACCAGTAGTGCAAAATTATTTCATCCTACATTTTGTATTTCAAACAAAAATGTTACCAGTCGAGGTAATGAAAAACATTAGGAAGGGGATAATGAAACCTAGCTCTGATAACCATATGCTTGTTTTCACTGCACGTTCGTTATTTTAAGTTAACACGATTAAACGAACTCATTGTAATGCGATTAATTTTGATTCTAGTATAAGCCTCGAAAAAGACCTTGAGTCACAGATAAGGCAAGGTGGACTTCCCTTGCAATGGTCACAGCTGTCAAGTGCATCTTGTAAGACTCAAGTACTTATAGATCTTCAAAATCTTCTAAAATTACTTACTTTACTTTGAAGAAGCGGTACAGGACTATAAGTGCAGGGGAAATGGTGCTCTCAAACGTCCATGCTTAAATAGGCCAACGATCTTTTCTGAAGCTCAAGAAAAAGATGTCGCGCCCCATGGCTTACATTTAGGAAGATATTTTATTGTCTTAGTTCTGTTCATTTGCGTATCAATGTTCTGGCTCTCAAGTCAACGCATCGTCTGTTTACGAACTTTTAAAAGCGGCTTACGACGAGGAATTTGGTCTGTTTGTCAAAACGGCTGGTCTGCTGAGAAGAATTACCCCATATGATTGATTGATTGATTTTTTCGTGTTTCCGGGCGCGTCAACTGCTTCGGTCATTACTCCCGTTAGTGTAGTGCATGTTTTTTTTCCCGGGAGATGGCGGTGATTTTCCCTCACTGGATGGCGAGATTCGGTACCGACCTACCGTCGGCTAGTGAGGTTTCCCTCTAACCAGAACTTTCCCACCAGCGCGGCACCGCCCCAGCCGGGACAAGCTCTAAGCTCCCGACAGGTCTCCTGGAATATGTGGTAGTGTAGTGCATGTTAGTGTAAGTGAGTGTGTAAGGGGAGAGGATAGGACAAGGAAGGGGAAGGATAGATCGCGCGAGGTTTGTGGCCCATTTGGTAGGGTACTGCTCCGGCATTCGCCTGGTGTTGATCGGAGAAACCACGGAAAACTACCGATCAGAGCAGCCGGCCGCTAGAATTCTGCTCCGGACAGCGACTGAATTCGACCTAGCTGAAAAGCTAGTGTCGAAAATCCTGCCGCCGTCAGGACTAGAATCTAGGACCTCCCGGTCACAGGCGCTGCAGTGGCATCAGTTGATCCACTGAGCTACCGCTCCCGGTACCCCATACGAGGTAGCGGAGATTTTTAATTACGCATTTTCTAAGATCGCTTTCTCAGAAAACGGAAAAGTTGTTTTCAAAGGAAGAGGAATCTGACCTTTAAATGTTGCAACCTTTAAAAAGGACGACTTTGCAGTTAAAACTAGGAGTGAGTACCCAAACTGTAGTTGAGACTACAACCAGTGCGTCCCAGACTGTTCGGAGATGAGGCTTTTGAAGAGATGGATGGAAACGAAAACTAACGTCCGTTCTTTAGGATCAATAGGACCATCTTCGTCTAAAGCTCAAGAACGTAGTGCTTCTCTGCACAAAGACGACGCAACCAGAGCGAAGGTGAAAATTCCTTTACAAACATTTTGTCCTCAATCTCCCCTTCGCCAAAATAGCTATCAACCCTTCAACAATGCTCTAAAGAAACAGCATTCGGAGATTTCGATTGCTTTACCTTTCAACAAACTCTATGAAGAGAAGGAACAACGAAAGAAAGAGAAGACAGAAGGCAAGGGTCCCGCAAAGAAAATATCCGAATTTTCTACTTCAAAAAAAGGAACATGGTGATATCAAGGAGGGGTAGACTACCTAAAAGGATCTCTACGAGCCGTTTGTCACAATCTTTCACAGAGAATTCGTCGATTTGCATTAACAATGAATGGCACTATTCCTGCATAAAATAGTTTATTTTCTTCTCTAACTTCACATGTTCACATGGAAATCACATGTTCCTGTCATATCTTGTAACGAGTTTAAAAATGTATCACATCTCAACTGTGCACATTGCGATGTTGAACGTCTTTTATATGTAAACTAGCTGACCCGGCGAACTCTGTTCCGCCTTAACAGCCGGTCCCATCTTTTTCTCGCACTCACTGTGAGAAACTGTACTATCCTTGTTGCACTGCGTACGTGCAAAAACGTGCGTTCTCACACAGGAACGCTGTCGAACGGGATAAACAGTATCCTATGTCCGTCTCCTGGCTCTAAGCTTCCTGCTCACCAAATCGGTACAGCCGTTCTTGAGTTATAAATAGTGTAACTAACACGACTATATACAGATATAACGGCGAACGAAAGGCGGCTATCATTATCGCCTTCTGTTATCAGTGCGGCGTTACAACAATGGGTTACAACTGGCAACAATGACCGCTAACATGCGAAATCACGCGAAAACGTGCAAACACGTGCGTTCTCACACAGGAACGCTGTCGAACGGGATAAAAAGTATCCTATGTCCGTCTCCTGGCTCTAAGCTTCCTGCTCACCAACTTTCAGCCAAATCGGCACAGCCGTTCTTGAGTTATAAATAGTGTAACTAACACGACTTTCTTTTATATATATAGACTAGCTGACCCGGCGAACTCTGTTCCGCCTTAACAGAGAACTCCGTTCCGCCCAAACATACGAAAACCCGCGAAATCACACGAAAACGTGCGAAATCACGCGAAAACATGCGAAATCACGTGAAAACGTGCAGAAACGTGCGTTCTCACACAGTAACGCTGTCAAACGGGATAAACAGTATTCTTTGTCCGTCTCCTGGCTCTAAGCTTCCTGCTCACCAAATCGGTACAACCGTTCTTGAGTTATAAACAGTGTAACTAACACGACTATATATAGATATAACGGCGAACGAAAGGCGGCTTTCATTATCGCCTTCTGTTGTCAGTGCGGCGTTACAACAATGGATTACAACAGGCAACAATGACCGCTAACATGCGAAATCACGCGAAAACGTGCGAAGACGTGCAGAAACGTGCGTTCTCACACAGTAACGCTGTCGAACGGGATAAACAGTATCCTATGTACGTCTCCTGGCTCTAAGCTTCCTGCTCACCAATTTTCAGCCAAATCGGTACAGCCGTTCTTGAGTTATAAATAGTGTAACTAACACGACTTTCTTTTATATATATACTAGCTGACCCGGCGAACTCTGTTCCGCCTTAACAGCCGGTCCCATCTTTTTCTCGCGTCGCACTCACTGTGAGAAACTGTACTATCCTTGTTGCACTCGTGATAATAAAGCAATTGCAGATGTGTTTTTCTCTCAAACAAAGAAAAATTTCAAAAAAACGCTCTGATATTAAATAGATAATTAAAAAATCTATCTAATTATACTTCACTTCACTTTTTAACACGCTTTTATTAGCTTCATTTGTATCTTTGCTTGATTACTTGCTTGTTCTCCGCTGCAGAACGCTTCTGCACAGAAAACATAGGCGAAAAGGCGCAAAAACATACGAAAACGCGTGAAAACGTGCGAAAACGCATGAAAACGTGCGAAAACCCTCGAAAAGGTGCGAAAACGTGCAAAAACGTGCGTTCTCACACAGGAACGCTGTCGAACGGGATAAACAGTATCCTATGTCCGTCTCCTGGCTCTAAGCTTCCTGCTCACCAAATCGGTACAGCCGTTCTTGAGTTATAAATAGTGTAACTAACACGACTATATATAGATATAACGGCGAATGAAAGGTGGCTATCATTATCGCCTTCTGTTATCAGTGCGGCGTTACAACAATGGGTTACAACAGGCAACAATGACCGCTAACATGCGAAATCACGCGAAAACGTGCGAAAACGTGCGAAAACGTTCAAAAACGTGCGTTCTCACACAGGAACGCTGTCGAACGGGATAAACAGTATCCTATGTCCGTCTCATGGCTCTAAGCTTCCTGCTCACCAATTTTCAGCCAAATCGGTACAGCCGTTCTTGAGTTATAAATAGTGTAACTAACATTACTTTCTTTTATATATATAGATATATATGTTGTGAAAGGAAACAATAATTTATTTATAATGTACAACACATAACTGATGAGTTTTTCTATCTACAACAGTGGAAACAATAGTATTAAGAGAGCTATGTTATGACCTTAGTATGGATTAAGTTTGCTACGGCTCCCACTACTCTGTGGGGGAATTCCCATTACCTAGGTGATCGGGTAATGAGTCAATAGGGTCAGTTTGTTTTTTTAATTTTTTTACTCATAACAAAAGTGTCCGTTTTGCTTTATGGATCAAAAATAACAGAACCTATATTAACAACAAGATTAACTTTTTTTTTCTACGGCGTTATTATTTCACTTTTTCCTTGATAGGCTCCCATTCCCCCGTTTTCCCCTTAGTCTTACAATGCCCAGTAATGGTTTAACAAACTCCATGGCAAATTGGCTCAAAACAATTCTCTCCGTCGAATTTCACGTGAACCATTCACGAGGACGCCAAACTCCAAAATTTAGTCATGCGAGTTAAACGTGCTTCCCATTACTACACATGAAGCACATTCACAAACAACTCTTACAATTAATTCCAGGAATTTGTCTATGGACTTAATCAAAGTACGACCTTCACAAAAACGAATTCCGAGCTCATGAAACGTGTCTATCAGTTTTTCATTGAACAGACAGAATATCGTGAAGCCATCCCTACTCCTTGTCTCTCATAGCGCTGTAAAGCACTTAACGACGCAATCAAACCCCACTGAATGTTTCAAATTAATTAATCTTTCAAATATAGCCGATTATGCAAACCTTCCCGGCTTAGAGCTAATAAACGTGCACCAAATAGAGCAATAACCCGTGCATAGGTATCACGAATTAGAGCAAACTTGCAATTCTCTCTCTTTCGCCCGTTCTTGCCCAACGTTTCCTCTCCGCTCCTCCCTATTTCCACGGCTCCGCTTTGTGTTAAGAAAATTCCCGCCACGTCCCGACCCATTCCAGACCTTGCTGACCTGAACCGACCCCATTACATCCCGTTTCGTCTCGTTGCAACCCGATCCATTTCAATATGACTTGGTCTGACTGGCTGCGAGCCAACCTACTCTTACCAACTCTACCTGACATTTTCCAACCTAATACAACCCGTCTCAACACGATCCATTCCGCGCTGACGTGAAATGTCCCAACACTTCACCCCTACTATTTCGAACCGATCCGATCCGATCCGATCTGTCCTGTCCCATAGCGGCACTTCTGACTCAACCCGCCCCGACCCGCCCCGATCCCTCCCGATCCGTCCCGTCCCATACCTTCTCGACTCGACTCGACCCGACCCGACCCGACCCGACCGAGAGAAAACTAGGAATCTACGACTAGTGGTCAGTTGTGATCAGAAGGAGCTATCAGGAACTGCAAGCAAGTTTAATCCGAACATTAAGGAAAAACAGAATTTTTTAAAAGATATTTACAGACGTAGTTCAATTTATTTTGGTATGGAACTAATTAATATTTCCTGTTCATTTTCCTGTCTTCCCCTCGATGAGCATTCAAAATCGAAGCCTTCCAAACTGAACCTGAGATCCAAAAGGTCATCTACCAAAATCTAATTGAGCTGTCGGCAATAATTTTTGCGGTTGCTGTCAGTTTTCTTTTCTGAAATTGTCGAAGCTATTTGATTCCGGTGCCGTTCGAATTGCAATGACAGGCGTAACTTTTGTTGCGGTGTAATGGAATACGGTTTATGAAAAAAGTGTGGCTTTTATTTCATTGCGAAACGCGCTCTGGGCGCATTTTGCGTTATAAATGAAACGTTGTAATCTTCGGCTGATGTGTGCTGGATAAAATTTACAAAGAACAGATGCCTGATTTTTTTAGACCGCTTTTTTTGTTTCAGACAAAAGACCTGTGAGCGCGAACAGTATTCGCTTTTTAACAAATCTTCTGAATATTTTTGCGTGACTAGAAATGTTTTGTAATAAATAACTGATTCAGTGCAAGCGCTTTAAAATGGCTACCTGATGCATTCATTCAATAATGTATTGTTATTAATATTATTATTATCGATTTATTTAAAACATTAAGAACTTTAGAAAGGAATTTGACCTTTCTACTCGACCATATTTGTAATTTTTCTTATAATTAAAAGTAGTGAGTCATAGATATGGAATCACTTGCTCTCATTAACTGGTTTGATAGTTAAAACCATAAATTTAATAATTTATTTAAATTAATATAATGAACTCTTATCTGCTTCATCTGTTCTTTACATCATATTCAAGACCATCTGTTCTTTACATCATATCCAATATGATTAATAGAATACAAGGGTATCCTTGCATAATGAGGTTGTAGTGGGTGAAGCAAAGATGGCGAGTGTTTTAAGTTGGAAGATTGCTTTAAATGAAAAGGTAAGTGAATGTATATAAATAAACACAATTTTCGGCAACCATCTGCATATTATCATTTACTCCTTGAACGACGATCCTTTTTATTCGCCTGATTCAATCGTCAACGGGCACAACGGTAGGGACGATATCCAATCAAATGTTCAAAAAATTTACATCAAAATTGAAATGTCCGCTAAGCAGACTCTCAACGTTCTCTTCAAAGCGTGCTTCCACAGAGCGGGATTTCTCAAAAATTTTCTAGTGACATACTAACAAGGCTTAGGGCGCGGCAGCGTCGGTGGTGGCGATGCACCCACTACGCACTCGCTGGTTCCACGTAAGAGGTTCTCACAGACCGGCGCGGTAGATCCGCAGCGGGTGCGGCGCGGAAAGTTCCGCTCTAGACGCAGACGCGGAATTCGTCGATCCGTTCACAGCGGAGCGTCAATTATGAGTGAGCGTTTGGTGGCAGTTTTCATCCAACAAAGAAGAGACCCCGCTTCTATACATGCAGAGATAGAAGTGCCGAGTTATTCATAGTACGTTTTCTGAGCACATGCAGTATGTACAGTACTTTTCCTTCTTTATTTAGGATTTTCTCTCAAATTGTTAATATATCTTTACAAAATGTAGAAAAGAGGTCTATAATTTTGTCCTAGAAAGGAAAAAAAGTACGGAAAATTTCACATCTTAATGCCACAAATGATGAGAAACTCTTTTAATTTATTACAATGACCAGTGCCTGTTTGATGAAATTTTGAACTTATTGCGCGCACACACACACACACACACACACACACACACACATACATACATACATACGTATATACATATATACATACATACTTACATACGTATGTACGTACATACGTACATATATATATATATATATATATATATATATATATATATATATATATATATATATATATATATATAGAGAGAGAGAGAGAGAGAGAGAGAGAGAGAGAATATAATTATAAATCTATTGAAACTTTACATTAGTAGTATGTACAAAGTTTTAAGAACAAAAAAATTTTAAAAATCGAAGTATAATGTTATTTAAAATTAATTAAATTACTGAACACGATTAGAAGTATGCTTTTTGACCGTTCTGACGTGTTATATTTACTGCCTAGCAGAAAATATTTTAGATCTGACGAGTCTTTGTCGTGGATTTCACAGCGAGAGTGGAGCTGCAGCGGAAAAAATGCGTCCGACCGCGAATGGAAATCCGCAGTGAACAAAACGTTGCCTATCCGCTGCCGCGCCGCTCGCCAACCGCGTAGGTCTGAACCTGCTCATAAGCCAATAAGTGTTGCAAAATTTCCGTTGCGGACGTTCCGCATAGACAACGGATGTTCCGCGCCGGTCTGTGGGAGCCTACAATCGATAGTGGAGTGGGGTGGATTTTGCGGACCGTGGTCCTTTCCTTAAGTAAAACACATCCGTCTCGCGCGTCGAGTAATTGACGGTGTTGGCACGTAGGTGGCCAAAATTAATTCAATTTGGCGCCGTACTTGGAATTCTATCCTTTATAACAATTCCTTGGCGCTAATTAACATCAAAAGGCTACATTCGAAACGTCCCGCATTGGACTTATATTTTTTTTTTGTAAAAACCGCGGGTTGCTTCCAAAGAGAAACGCAAAGACGTCTTTCGTATGAAACTCTTTTGAAGGACAAACTGCTTTGAAAAGTTTGAAGTGCTTTCATAGACTCTCGCGAGATTACGCCAACTACTGGAAACTCGCATTGTTGGCACTTCTGAGAATCAGATGCGCTTGTTAATATGAGGCCACCAGAGTCAATTGGTAGAGAATTTTTCAGCCGAGCGTTTTCACAAAAGATCGCCTCGTCAGTAAAAAGGCTTAGTAATTCATATATTGGCTGCGTTGAAACATCAGCTTTTTGACTGTTGGTAGCGGGGGCTACCTTACAGCCGTGCAGATTCCGTGCACAGAGATGTTTTGACCCGTAAACTCGCCTGAAATTGTATTACGCCCAAATTATGACAGAAAACAATCTTCTGTAGCTCTCCTAAAAATCTGATGAAGTTTTTTTGCTGCCTCAACTGACGGAGTGCTGGGTACAAAGTGGCGCGGCAACGCAAATTTCGAGAGTCACCTTCAAATGTAGGTCAGAGCATCAATTGATGTGACTGCAGTGCCTCTGACTGGAAGGGGTTGACAAGGGTTCGAGTCCCGATGGTGGTAGGATTTTGGACTCTTCATATCTAGGTCGAATTCAGCTGCTGTCTAGCGGCCGGCTGCGCTGATCGGTGGTTTTCCGAGGTTTCTCCAATCAACACTAGACGAAAGCTGGAGTTGTGTCCTAAAAAACGGGCCACGGACCGCGCGCTGTCTTATTCTTGCCCTTCCTCCTCCTTGTCGTATCGTCATCCCTTTCTTACATACACACACTTGCATCCACTACACTTGCTAGGAGATCAGTCGGGAGCGTAGAGCATGTCCCAGCTTGTGCGTTGCCACGGAGATACCTGGTTGGGCTGATGGATGATCACCGCCACTTCGTACAATTCAAACAAGCACTATACTTACGAGACTAATTATATAACTAGTTATTAACAGTTGATGCATTAATTACTTTATGAGTCACTAATAATGAGTCACTAATTAATCAATGAAATCCGAGGAGCCTTCAGACACAACAAGTGAATAACACAGCTATTCCTGTCAGTCGCTTTTCTCCTGCAGGCGTTCGAAATGGTGGTCGCAAACAATTTCAGCTTTTGAGCGCTGGATTGATGATGTCAACATAGCTTACGCTGACATGGGAACATTTCCTATTCGCAATTTATTTATTTCAAATAAGCTTCCATAGATATGTAGATGTGTGCTGCTTTTCGGTTAAAATATTTAACTTCACAACGAGATCATCCATTGATTCTTTCATGAAGTTATTTCAGTGCTCTTCTTTAGAAAACTTTAACAACTTATTTTTATATTTCCGGTTGTCATTTGCATCGTCGATACCTCGTTAATTTTTGCCATTTTAAGTAAAAAATGTGTCATTGTGATGGGGATTGTGGTATGAGTTTCTGTTGAAAATATAACTCGTCTTTGAAGTCGTGAGCTTCCTGTCTATAGTCAGTTCTCACGACATTGAGATGCCTCACAACTGGGGGTGACAACCTAAGGAACTTCTATTTATCAAAATCGAATGAATGCACGATCAGACAGCATTTTATTAAAGGAATTCTAGATTCCATTCTGTCATTTGCATCTCAATTCCTTCACTGATTGACACCAAACTCGCATTCGTATCTTTTGTCATTTGGTTTAATAACATTTCTTTATCACAACGATGGTGAACATATATATTCATTCATTTGGCGTATTCATTCATTTAGCGGTTAGTTTTCTCTTTTGTGCTATTACATATTTTTATTTTCTTAGCTTAACTGCTGAAGATATCAATATTTATGATGCAGATATTAACTACTTTTTTTGGTTTCGATTATTTTTGTATTTTTCAGTTGAACATTTTTCGAGTTTGATGAGTTCTAAATGAGATCGCACGAGGTACAAATATACAGCTAATAATGATTTATTGACCATAACTAAAGTGAAGTCTTGTATGTTTTCAATTTATTAAGTCTTGTACTTTCATTGTAGTTATATTAATTCAATTAAATTGTTCTGTTGCGTTTGAAGAATTGGGGTAGTTTCCCCGGTAACATTCTAACAATTACGTTCGGCACGGGGGTCGAAATTTGCATGTTAAATATGTGAACGCAATTCCCGCACGCGTGAAATTTCTAAAAATTCTTCGAATGTTTTGATTCACGCACACTGGAAACCGTTATTTCATCGAATACCAACGCGCCTTTTTAGGAATACTTTCGCCAAATATGAGCGCCGCAATTTCGCCGCACATCGTTCGCATTCAGTTTCCTTCCGGACCGGGCGAAGAAGCACCCGAGGGGCAGAGTGAACAAGCGAGCGATCCACCGACTGCCGTCGGGAACCGTCCTGCAGCTCCAGCTCGCGGCCGCCCGCGCGAACAGTGCTGCTCGGAGACTAGTTTGGAGACGTCGGTGACGCGTCAGAGGCGGCGGTCCCAGCCCACGCCCGTCACCGCCGTCCAGAGGGCGGTCTCGTCCCACTCGTACACGTCCACCTCGTCGAGTTCGTCGGGGTTCTCCGGGTCGTCCGCATCGTCGGACCCGTCTTCGACGGGCAGTTCGTCGAGCTTGTCCGTGTCGCCTGGCTCCCAGTCGACGGTGTCGCTGGCTGCGTCGATGGCCACTGTGTCGTCGAGCTCGTCGACGTCGTCGCTGCGGCCGGCGTCGTCGCCGTCGGCGACCACCGTCTCGTCCAGCACCACGGTGTCGTCGGTCTGGTCCGCCGCCGTCGGTTCGCCCGAGCTGCTGAAGGCGCGGCCGCCTACGCGTGTATATCTGCAACGCATACCCATGTACATTCCGTGCATACCCATTCGTCTGATGTGATTTGGGATGTGCATTAATTAGGCTAATTTGGACAAATGAATAAATTATGTTTTTATTATAACATGCGTAATTTCTTTCTGTGTTCTTTAAAAAACAGGATGCTTAATAAGAAAGTGAACCGCGTCACTATGAACTTAGGAATCACGAGACATAATGCATCATAAAAGGAACCAAAGAAACCGTGTCACCCTAACCTAGAACTCAACTCTCATGATCTTGTGTTTTTAGACAGTGTCACCGTTACTGTATCATTGGTACATATTCTAGAGGCTGTTTAGGGTACGGATTCCCATGATAGTATAACAGGTAGAGCAACTGTACTCCAGGTTTGATTTCCAGTCTATGTAATTAATTTGTGATGTAGATTCCAATTATATCATATAATGTACTAAATTGTAACTAATGTGCATACGTACCATGCAGTCACGTTTACTGCAAAAATAAAACTTTTGTGACTATTACTCACTCTCAATTCAGAACACACATTGAAATCTCTTCAATTTCTACTAAATACTGCTAACCTGTGCAATAAGTGGATATAATCGATAAATTTATTAAAGTCAGTTATTTACAAGGGTATGCACAATTGTCGATTCTCAAGTAATTCGCTGCCATGAGTGATTAAAAATGAAAATATTTTATTCGAAAACAATTATTACAAAAAAAGAAGAAAAACAAAAAAATGCAACACAATATTACTAGCTGGAACTAGTGGTGCTGAAACAGCAAATAGTTTCTAGTTTTGTCAGTAAAGGATACGAAATATTTGGTCATAACATTGGTGAAGAATAGGTCACAAAATTTTTCCAATGCATATTGCAGATGTGAATAGATTGAAAAATTAATATTTTCTTAAAACTGTCAGCATTAAGTACATAAAGTGGTAACTTAATTCTAAGGCAATATTATGACTTGCATTAACATATACAGACCCTGATTTTTACCACGGAGCAAAGTACTTACGGTTGTAGCCCCACTAGTTTCTGGTTTGTACGTTGCTTGGCAATATGCATCTGACTGAGCTACTTAACGGGTTTTTTTCTCTTTGAGAGCATTTGCAAATGCATTCGATGTTCCTGTCAAACTTACTGACCAATCTGCTGTCACCTGCCAAATCGAAATCGCTTTGAGAACAAGCTGTGACATGTGCATTTAGAAAAGCTGCTTAACCATAATGGGAAGGCAAATATTAGAAATGGAAATATTCATAATACTCAGAAAAATCTTTAAAAATTCTGAAAAGAATTTAAGTTTGGTTGATTCATGTATTTCAAATGGAAATAAGACACAATAAAAAGTCTTTATATTACACATCTATGGTTCCATAAATTTTCCCAACTTATAAGTATATCAGAAAATACATTTTTTCAAGACATAACATTGAAAAAAACATAAATATTCTTATGTGTTAATATACATGTGTGTTAGAAGTATTGTTAGAAATATCTATCACTAATTTTTTGTAACACGTTAGATGTAAAAAATTGTTTTGTATCATTGCTTTGGTCATTTTAATTTGTTGACACGATGTCTTGCAACTCAGCGTTTTATCTTAAAAATTATTCACGCTTTCAAAACGACTTATCAGTTGAACCTTAGGCCTATTTACAACTAGAACGTTAAACACATCAAATACTATTTTTTTTCTGAACGTCCACTCACGTAACCCAGTATTGTGTGTCACGACACCACTCCACGAGTGTTTTTTATTCTTTATAACAATGCTATTTCGTTCAAATATTTTAATGCTAGTCATTTGTGTTCGCAAAAAGTGATTTATTATTGTTTGCAAATAACTATTGCAATTTACTCTTTCATTATAGACTCATTATATGACAACATGATATGGAATGTCTAGCTGATGGATTGGTTGTATCAAATATATATTCGGTAGAACCGCTAAAATAAATGATCAAAACTATATTTAAAATTAATTACTTTCCAAACTTTCTGGCTATTTAATTTACGTTGTTCGCATCTCAACGCTTTTGTATTCAAAGTATCCTAGGTTTCTGAATCTGAATTTAACTTTATATTACAAAGTGGACGTGTACCAATTGTTATGACGAAGGCGTAGTCTGACAAAATACTTTAAGTAAAAATAAAAAAAAGTCATTTTTTACAATGGAACCCTTGATTTAATGGAAATTAATATGTATGACATGGGGTTACAAACTACTTTTTAAAGGTTTTATAAATGCATCTAAATAACTTGACTCTCACGGCACACTCTTGCTTGGTGCTGCCCTGTGATAAGTTATCACAAGGGTTTGTTATAGGAAAAATAAGTTCGAATAAATATATAAACAGGACGTCAGGAACAATGGGTGACAGAAGAGAAGCAAAGGTCGTATAGTAAATAATTAGGGTACGAGGGAATGGCAATATAACTGAAAGCGGAGGAAATAGAAAATAATAGATAAATAAAACAGTGAAAAAACACTTGACCAATTTCCGTGAATGAGAAAATAAATTAGGAAAATCATTACGAAGGAATAACCAAAGAATAATAAATACTGTGATGGAGTTCCAGACGAATCATAAATTAGAGTAAGTGCTAGGAAGGGAAATATCCTCCGCATTTGGACGAGAGAGACACATTTTTTGAGTACGATTTCGCTCAGAGGAGACAGATGAGGAGCACGTAAGGTAAAGAAACGGGGCAGCCGAGATGTTGACGCGATGAGGGGCGGATTCTGATAATATTAGTAGTGGACATAGAAATATAATCGTGTGTGGAGGAAGCAGATGCCATTGGTCGGAACGAGATAAAATAAAATGAAACTTGGAATGGATTCCTGGACGCCGTTCATGCAGGTAAAGGATACACGAAAGGAAAGTGTTAATCAGGGAAAACAGTAAATATTTTTTTTTATAAGAAGATCAAGTTTTTGTAATAAATTAAGAATTTCTGGATATGATTAAAGAATGATAATGGCCATGCATGCAAATGGAGGGATTTAGGAACAAAACAGTTTACAATATCGAGGGTTTCACATTAATATTTGTTTTTGAAAATTGTCAGTTGTTGTATTTATCGATTTATGTATAGACGTACTGTGTATGTTTTGCAAAAGAATATAATTAGAAATGTTATGAATTTTAAGTATTATTATTCCTGGGTAATAGAAAAATGAGTTCCCAGTCCTACGTGAGAATTAACTTACATAAATGTTTCATCACCGAATCTCGGTATAGATCGTCCATCGAACCCACTAATAAATTTTATCATAACGAGGCAGATTTGGTATGCCCTTTGGGCTATTGTTGTGTAAAAGATCACATGGAATTTGAAGGCATAACAAACAAATAAAAAAAATACCAGGCACATACCCCCGTCCACTCATGGCTTTTGAGAAACGTCCGCCGTAATATCTCGTCATGCGACTTTTGTTATGATCGTCGTCGCCCCATTATCATTGCTAAATGTTCAGAACAACACTTATATGCTTCAAGACAAGGTATTTATTATTCATTTTCGTATACATGATTCACAATATTAGGCAACAAAGCGCTAACGTAAAAAACTAAATAAACTGAAAAACTATAAAAACTAAAAAAACTAAAAAGACTAAAAAAAACTTTAAAAAACTTTAAAAAACTAAAAAACTAAAAAACTAAAAAACAAAAAAAAAACTAAAAAACTAAAAAACTGAAAAAACTAACGTAATTACAAAAGTGTAGTCTACTGGATGACGCGTACCGGCAATTTGCGTTCACCGGAAATAGGCACGCGTACAAGTTTACGGGTATTAACTGATTAGTCACACAATGAAAGTAACTAGAGATTCAGAAACGGGGAGTGAAGGAAAGAGGGTGTGGAAAGGTTTCGAGACTACGTTTAAAGTGTCTGTGTTTATTTTGCTTTATTGTAAGTTTGTTACAGTGACAAAAGAGAGGAGGAGCGAGCCAGCGCATAGGGGAGAGTGAGAGATAGAGACGCAGAGAGCAAGGTATTGTAAGACCGTAATTTTAAAACTGGTAACAAAATATGTCTCATGCCTATTGATAGAAATAAGTAACGTGTTTACTCATCAAGTATCTGCTTTACTCGCGCCGGTCCCCCATTTGTCAGGCTAGCTAGGAAGCCAAGTGGTGCAGAAGATAAACGTTCTCTTAATTAAGATTCCAGGAAACGTCTACATCAGGAAATGAATATTCAAAGGCGTTTAAACGGTTCAGCGTTAAATAGCCAGAATCTCTTCACAAACGCATGGGATCTGCAAAATAAACGTAGTCTCTTTGTTTCAGGTGAGTGGCGTTGTGCTTGGTGTCAATGTGCATATGAATAGCAGATGGTGAGTTAATACGATTATCCTTTTCACGCGCTGATAGTTCATTTATTACATTTATTTCAGTAGTCGTTCAGAGGTATCGCTATTTACATCTGTATTTTAATTTTTTAATGGGTCCTAATAATTCTAGTAAAATGTTAGAGAATTGTTCAGACTATTTCGTCATTAACTTCTTTATCACAAGCTTATTTAAATATTAACTTGTTTCTAAAATTTTGATCTCAAAAAATGAAGAAAAGGCAATTAAAGCAATAAAGAAAAGGAATTTATATTTGTTAGTGATTTCAGCACCACAAACATTCGTTTTCGATGAGAAGAACGTGCTGTACAGTTAACGTATTTGTAGGAAACAATATAAATATCCGTATCGGAGTTTACCTTGCGTTCCAACACTCATTGTTCTGCACATTGATATTTACATTCGACCTTCCTATTTCCTAAACATTCAGGGACGTAGTTTAAAAACAGTTTTCTCTCCAGGGGCAAGTGTTAATTTTTTCCAAAAGCGATAATTTTTTTAAATTTTCAGTAATATTTCCATGGACATTTTCATTGTTGTAATGTTCTCAAAGAGACTAACAATACCCTTTTCGATTTTCGTTAATTGTATAACAATGTGTAGAGGTTAATTAATTGATAAATTAATGTATGTGGACAAACTGGGTAAAACTCACATTACAGGTTCAGTAGTGGAACAAATCGAAGTAGTATATTGGCATGTGAGTTTTCTAACGTCGAGCATTTGAATTGTAATGCGTCTAATATATCTACATAGAATGTATTTACGCGGAGACACAATGTTCTGCATGCGGAAGTATGGTACGGAAAATTTAAGTTTGTGACTGCGGTGATTCAGTCATCTATCAAGACTTTACGAACACTTGACACAGTGTCACGCTGTGTTTAAAGAAAATGTGCAACTGAAAAGTCGTTAATGCAAAGCAAAACGGAGAGCAGACACAGTTCGCAGAGAAATTCAACCAGACTCGTGATCATTCAAGCACTGTCGAGAACATCGTTGCGGGTAATGTGTGAATCAGTTTCAAGTATTAAGAAGGTGGAACGCCAAGTCAATGACCGTCAGGAGTTTCATCAGCAGAAATTAGTCAAGACCTGACGGTGGCAGGTTTTTGTCTCTAGCAAGATAGCTAGGTAGCATACGCAATCTAAAGAAGAATTCTGGAAGGAGATACGAGGTTGGGGAAAACTCCGAAAGATGACGGGTAAGATGGCCATGGATCTCGCCATCCAGTGTATCAAGTTCACAGCCACCGTCTGTAATAAATACATGTACCATACTTACGGGACTAACGACCTTTGCCGTTAACGTGCGCGGAAACTAATGATTTAACTCTAAGGGGGATTCTAGTATTGTTACGCAGATTGGCCACTCGATGACTCTGGAAGTTTCGTTAAAAGAGATTTTTAATTAAAAATCTTACATGTTCTATATTCATTTAGCTAAACATATTATACGTAATTATTTGACGCTGACGGCACAGCCTAGCAGCTAGGGAGTAAAAAATGATATATTTTTTTAGGATTAACTGTGTGCATTTTACCACCTGATATTATTACTAAGAAAATGTAGATAAAAGTGCATTAGAATGGTCTTCTGTATATATACAATTTGTATTACGTGTGATAAGATTTTATTTTCTGCAAATGCTGCACTGGAAATCTTTTGATTAAAAACAGTTTTGAGATAATGTTCTAATGCTAAGGTCTTTATTCCTTTTAAAATGGCCTGTTGCTTCAGGTTAATTAAATCCTTTCATTTTAAGTGAATCAGTGCTCAATACATTCGCCGTAAGTCGTATTGCCCTTGACATAACACTTAAGCAATTATGAGTTAGATACTCCTCTACGTGAGTGACCTTTTAATTACGAATTGTCTTCTATTTTCATATTATTGTTCGTTATGTTGTACAGGAACAGAAACGAGTGTTATAGATTTTCAGTAATTAGTTGGAAAATCGTAGATTTCAAATGAAATGTAGATGCCTCATTAAGTTAAGCAAACAAAGTCCTTAGTTAAACAACTTATTGAACTCGATTTCAATCGTTTCCAAATTACTTACGTCGCAATTACTTTGTATAACATTGGTAAAAATTTGAAAAGTAAATCAAGTGAATCTTGTAGCAAAAAGCAAAAAAATGCCTCAACATCTATAACGCAAGTTTGTGCCAAAATGCACAATTCTTATTTTCCATTTCTAACAATCCCTATTTTACAAATTTTCATTATTAATTTCAATATCATAGACTTGTTGGGAACTCGGAATTGATGTATTTATTGAGAGAAGTGCAGTAAATTTCTCCTCTTTAGTAATAATTTTCAAAGTTGGTTCGTGGATTCAAAACTCGTACCAAAAACGCTTTTTGTCATAGGTTTCACTTTTCATGCTTTAGTAAATACAAGCTTTTCAACTCGTTGATGTCGGTATGTAAGACATTATTGCATTTATACTTTTAATGATTAAATTTAATTGTATTCTGTCTTTCGAATTAATCTCATTGTTTTAATGGTAATATAAAATTACAATACATTAATTCATTTCTTGTAAATTATGTAAGACAACAAAACATAATGGATATTTGTACGACAGAATCCCCAAAAACCTCAAAAAGAAATGTCCTCATGTAATAAACTCCTTTTGAACAAATCAAAAATATATTTTTGGTAAAAGTAAAATGTTTTGTATTTTTCAAAAACGAATAAAAAGTGTTGAATATAAATTAATATTATGTTAAAATTAAATGTATTGTTTCATTATTTTTTCATGTTTAATTTCGTTTTTTGTAAAAACTGGCCTAGAAGCACGCATATTTAATGAAGTCTGATATTTTTAATCGGAGAAGTATTAAATCTCTTGAAGATGCAACATTCTTGATAATAGTAAAAAGGGATCCGTTAAATGTGGAAGTACTGCTCTACGGCATCGCTCACGATCAGCGGCGCCGTCACCAGCAAAGCCAGTCACCGAGGGGGAGCCATCAGGAGGTGATCGCCTGCAGGTCGCGTCAGGATCTCCCGGGCCTCTTCAAGGGCGTCTTCCTTCTTTAATCTCCCGCCGTAGGGGGGGCGCCTTTGAAGATAAGGGCTCGCCTCCCACCCACGCTCCCTTTCCCGGTGGCTACGTCCCGGAGACACCGGAGGCAAGATTCCAATTAGTTTGATCACCGACCGCGGCAGCGCTGCCGGCGCGCCTTTCACTGCAGCCGCCGCAACCACGCACTGTGGTTGGGATTGGGGAAAAAAGAGGACCAAAATAGCTTCCTTCCGACGTAACTCTAGTTTCGTTGGAGGCAAGCACATATCGTTCTGTCAAGGCTATATCGTTTGCTTTTCACTACCGTGTGTAGAGTTCAAATTCTTGTCGATTCCGTGTGCAACGTGTGGTAGACCGAGTGGGTCTTCTCGGGTTTTCTCGGGTTCTTCCATTTTCCTTGCCTGTCTTTATTTCTCCATTGCACATCATTCGTAATATAATTTGAAATTACGTTCTAATCAAAATCATTCGATCGTTTTCAGTTAAGGCTCAAGACGCAGGCTCAAGACTCTTAATAAACAACATTCTTGGATTGTGGGCGTGGGGTGTTTTTTTTTGTCGGTTCACTCGTAACCACTCATTGGATTTTGAGGTTTAAGCGCCTGTTGATCTTTGCGGAATTTATAATCGACTACCTGGGTTTTCCGGCAGATTTTCTCGCAGTTACTTTTCCCACCTTCCGGACATTGCTCTATTACCATTCTTGTCATAACAACAATATACTCATCACCTATCAGCCATACATCAAAAATATTAATCTCCGTTTTCACTGAAAATACTTCAGGTCTGATACCATAAGGTTCTCTTTAGCTCAGTAGATGTGACGGTCGTAGGTATTTTCATGAGATTTATACATTCCAACTGTGAATGTTGGCGCAGTTCCATCAACCTTTCGCTATTAGTAATCTCAATCTAGAGTTCAGCAATAAACGTTTGTTAAAGTTGCATTGTTTAGCGGGAGACGAAGGTCAAACAGACATGAACGTATTTTCAGGTTGTTTTTTTTTGGATACTGGTAAATATTTCTTCATTTGTTTGTGTACATTTTGAACAAGTCGATAAACGTTGTAAAGTTAATTCGCGAAGTCTAAATTGAAATATATATTAACAACAGATATGTCCGTGAAAATGTTTTCTTTTCAAATATGGTAAAGTGTGTTGGAGGAGAATAACATACAATTTTATAATATTATTCACAGAAATTTGAATTCTCCAAACCGATGGCTTTATGACACCCGTGTTTTAAACGTGTCTCTCGTTTGCAAGCCTGTACACAACAATTGTTCCAAAATTATACAAAAGATTTTTAGGAAATTTGAATGACATTTTTTGTACCAACCATATTTTGTATTGAAGCACGTGTCGTGCTTGACTAAGGTAAATTCGACAGGTTTGAGGTTATTTATTAATCAATTGATGCGAAAATGTATATTTTTTTCGCAAATGTAGTTAGCAGCAGAAAATGAAGTGGAGTGGAGCTGATTTGAGTCCGAAGGACGTTCTTTTTCGACGTAGGCAAACGTTTTCGTGCGTTAGAGTTGTAGATGACCTAAAGAGGTTCCATGTTGGTGATTTAAGAAATAATAATGATGTCTGGGTAAGAACAGTTAACTTCTAGCGACTTTTCGCTTTTTACGTTTCTCCATCATAAAAGCTAAAGGATGTACCGATAAAAATTAGTAATATGAAGGTAACGTTACCGTGTAAATAATTTAGTTAAACGTGAACAGGGGGAAATATCTTTAATTTTGTAATATGCTTCATTGAAATTATTATTCTATACAAAGAACATGCATTAAAACAATTTGTTTTCCAATAGATGGCTTTTTTCCATTGACGTTAGTGCTAGTGTCTTAGCAGGTCTAAATGGATTCAAATTATTTTGTAATACTGTACTGTTACTATCAACTTAGCGCAACAAAACAGATGAGCATAAAACTACTCTCAATTCCCGGTGGCGTTAACAATTTAACAGAGCGCCGTCTATTGGTGTCAATCGAATCAATTGGGTTGATGGTAGCGATGCCAGAAGGACATTTCTTCTCCAAGAAAAGGCATTTCTTGGCATAATTTAGGTATTTATCAGTCATTGACCTTATTAACGTTATTGTCAATGTTATAACTGTTATAAATCTAGGACACCACGTTATAACTTATAAAACTAGCACAGAATAGTTCAATTCACGGATGATTAACAGCCTGTAGAGTGAAATATTTTGTCTCATACCCCGCGTTGGGCTAGGCATTTGTGAAATATTTTTCGTCGCTTCTCATATTTTTACTATTTCTAAAGTTGTATACTATTTACAACAAACATCTAATATTATGAAGGGGTTACTTCCACTACTATTATTAATATTGTTATTTCTATCGTTGGCCTGCTATGCTCATAAATTCGCTCAATGGTAACATTAATTTATTAAATTTACTTTCAATTTAATCATGGGTTAAATGTACATTTTAATCCTTCTCTGTTTAATGTAGAGGTGTCAGAATTCTATGCAGAATCGCGATTCCTATGTAGTTGTATTGGTTGAAACAAATCAATAGATTGTTGGCAACTAATATAAATTATCAGACTTTTTCAACACTAAAAACTTAACATTTATTCTTATTTATATTTATTTATTCAAATTCTATTGAGCTCATGATAATTACTTTTTCTGTCTATAACATTAGAATACCGTACGGGTTTGAGAATAGTTCGTTAGCTTTCTACAGTACCTTGTTACATGGCTTCTTGCTCGACCAGCAGAATGTTGTCCATGGAATTCTTGGTATCCATATTTACGCTTCCTTACCAATCATTAAAATGAATTAAAATTTCTGAAGAGTTCAAATAAATCCTTGAATGCAACAAATAAAACAAAGACGTCAGCATACAGCTATTGCTGATCATAATGTATCATTAATCATAATGTGATTTGTGTTATGTGAATAAAAATAAAATCAAAGACATTAAGGCTGTCTAGAAATTAGTGTATGATTCATGTGGTAAAAGTGATTTTATTTTGTCCGTATAATTACGTTAGTCGACCTATCGACCTCGTGTCGCAACCATTTCTAATCGCAAAATTAAAGTTACTTTTACCACTCGTATGAACCTAGGACAAAAGCATTCAATTTTACGGGCGATAAACAGTCCGTAAAATGCAGATTCAGAAGTGAGTGCACAAATAATGTATTTTTCCTCATTTTTCGTCGTTATTCTACCATTCCACGGCCACACGAAACCCTGGTCCAGCGTCTCTCTCCCCTCCAACCCTCCGTTTCTAGACGGTCCCTTCCTTCCTTCCTTCTGTCTGTTCCCCATCCCCTTCCTTTGACCTTGATCTCTCCGGACGACGGCTCCCCGCGACGCGCCTTTGCTCTCATTTGCCCCAGGAAATAACTCAGCGGAGTTTTCTTCTCCTTAGCCCGGGCCTCTCGCTGATCAGCGAATATCCAATAACAAGGTCTAACAGCGGGGAGCGTAATCCCGGGAAAAGAACAAAGGTGAGACAGGTGATGCGAAATGGCGGGTGCTTTTTCCTTTGAGAGGCGAAGGGATTTTTTAAAGAGAGTAAGCAAATAAGATGGAGGGACTCCGGAGCTGTGATGTTATCGAGGCGACAGCTACGGGAGATTCCGTCTTACGCTGCTTTGCCTTCAGATGTTATCGAGATGCCTTTTTTGACTTGTCGGTGTGTTTGTTTTTTGCCTTGAAGAGAAGATGCCCAGGAATTCCATTACTTTTCTTGCATAAACAGTGCATTTGTCATCAGATAACGGATGCTTTTACGGAACGAAAAACTAATTATGTTGCGAATTAAAAGAGAGCTGAGGAAGGGTGATCTGGAAAGGTTTCTCAAAAGAAGACTTTTCAATAACGTCGAGGAAGTATCAAAATGCGAGACGGAATCCAACGTAATCAATTTAGTGAGCGTAAACGTGATTGTCTCGAAGAATGAAGACCCTATGTTTGTTTTCTATCTGAATATCATCTCCTCGGAGTTTTTTTTATTTATTTGTCTGCTATTTATTGCTTTTTTAATGTTGACACAAGAGACTGGGAATATTTGAGAGTATTAAAGAAAATATTGTTGCATAAAACAGAATATTTAGTGAATAAAATATTTAGTGAAAAATTCTGCCGCGTCAGGACTAGAACCCTAGAATCTTGGTTGAATACCCTACAGAGTCACCGCCACATCAAGGCTACAGCCCTATTCTTATGAGTATATTCCTTGACATATTCTACCCCACCTAAAAGAAGCGATGAAAACATTCGAATGACACCTATGTAACTTCACTCGCTTTATAAGCAAAATTTCTCTACAAAAGAATTATCATTAACATTGCTATTAACGAGTATTTAACTGTTATTGGGGGTGCTTATGATTAACTATTACTATTAAGGAGGATGTGAAGGAAATCGTTTTTATGACTGGTTTCATTATAATATTCGTGGGTGCTAATGGTTTATTTTTCTCTTAGTTTCTCCTTTCGTCTCTCTTCCTAATTCTCCTACATTGCCTTTCAGAATCAGCTTCATTAACACTCTATTGCAACAATCCGCGAGTCTGTCGAGTCAGAGCAAGACTGGAAATCACTTCGGATTTATGTGCTTATCAAATAACACTATCCTAAATATAAACTAGTGGTGCTAAATCAGCACTATTTTCTCGCCCTATTTTCACGCAAAATTACGGGAAAAGAACTCAAATTTTCGAAAAATTGTACATGACTTTATTTTAAAATATATCTTGAACAAACAGATTTCATGAAGGAAAAAATCCCTGTCTTTAATATTTTAGTCGTAGGAAGGCTCAAAAAAAATTTTAATTTTTTGCAATTTTCGAAAAATCAGTTTTAAACGGTATCTCCCTTTGTCAGGCATAGCTTCAGCAGGAATAACCTAAAAGGTCCCATTTCGTCCCCCAATGTGCGTGGCAGTGCATTTAGAGTACTGAAACGTAAGTGTGTGTGTGTGTGTGTGTGTGTGTGAGAGAGAGAGAGAGAGGGGGGGGGAACAGGCAAGGATGATGGAGGAAAGATCGCGCGCGGTCCATGGCTCTTTTGCTAAGTTACAGTTCCGGCAATCGCGTGGTGTTGATCGGAAAAAGCACGAAAATGTTCGAACAGAGCAGCTGGCCGCTAGATTTTCCTCTCGACAGCCGCTGAATTCAACGTAGCCATCTAGTTTCGAAAATCTACCGTCGCCGGGACTCTTTACACGAGAACCTCCTGGTCACAGACGCTGAAACGACCACGGTTGAGTCGTGAAGAATTTCATCCGGTCTCGCCTTTTAGTCATCGAGGTTATTAACACATGTGCAATGAACAAAGTGTGTAATCACGACACAAGTGGCAGCTGCAGAGCGTTTGATGTGTAGTCTGTTACACGTCAAACTTGTTTTCTCTCTTTCTTGTTATGAAGGCAAACTTATCGGAATACCATAATGGTTTGTAAAATTGTTGACTGCAAAATTAAATCGTGAAGAAGAGCATGTGCCGACCTGGATGGTCGAGGTGGCTAAGAGCGTGTACCGACTCAACGCTTCGATCCGAAGGGTCGCGGGTTCGAGTCCCACCTTGGGCATGGCTGTTTGTCCCTTGACTTTGTATGTATGTGTTGTCGCGGAGGGCCTCGCGTTCTGCTGACCCCAGATCAGAGGAACCCGCAAGTGTGTTGGTGTCTAGTGTATGGTCGAATATGCGTCCCATCGGGGCGTAAAGGGTAACCGGCTGTCGGCTGGATAAAAGTCCTAGATAAAAAAAAAAGAAGAGCATGTGGAATATAACAATTTGTTTCCCCTCAGAATCGATTGCAATGTATTACCATGCAATTTTGATATTGTGTGTAACTATAAACCAAAGTTGGGTTTCTGTTGAATATAATGTGTATAAGTTACATAATAAACGGTCTTATTTAGGTACCATGGATTTTATTCTTTGTGAAACCAAATAATTTTGAATTAAACGTGATGAATAATCCTAAGAACAGACACCAAGTTTCAGCAACGCCAACAATATGTACTGGTATTCGCATAATTCAAACCTGAAAACTGGTCATTTAAGTAGTTATTCTAAATAATAATAATAATAATAATAATAATAATAATAATAATAATAATAATAATAATAATAATAATGTGTACATAATGATGTAAAATTCCTTCTCTTTACATTATGTCCAGATAGAAAGAACAGTGCACGGAAGCGGAGAGAATCCACTTTCGGACAAATGTTACCAAGGTTTCTTTGATAATTCCTGAATATTTTAATTGTCTCTGTTTATTAACCTCAACGTTGAAACGAAATCTACTTAAAACCATAAATTCCAAGTCCACCTTGTCAATTTTTGTCAGGAACATAAGATTATGGGTATGTTTAAAAAAAATTACCAGAACCCATGTTCAATATAATTCCTCTTACGTCTTCTCACCTTTCCAAGTTTTGTTTCTAGGTATACTAAACTCGTGTTTCATGCACCGTACACTCGTACACCAGTTTCGAACTGGAACCAGTGAGTTGAAAATGGAATCTAAACTGCAGCTCGACTTGATTTATTTTCGCCAGTCCCGCGTAATATTCGCGATTCGAATTATTGATATTCCGTGGCCGACTCGCTGGCGGGTGCAATACGCCCGGTAACGAAGCGTTCGCCGGAAACGAGAAAAAATCTCGTTTGTGCCCGTGTATCGATGGCGGTTGTGGGAGTGGTGGGGACGGCGGTGTTGATAGCTCGAGCGTGCAGCGACCAATTAGTCGATGTTCGCCGCCAGCCGAAGGAGTACGGCCGGGTGGCCTGATCGGAAGTTGTCCGTGGGTTTCTCCGATGAATACCAGACGAATGCCGGGACTGTGCCCTTAGAAACGGGTCAAGGACTACGCACGATATTTCCTTTCTCTTCCTTGTCTTATCCTCACCCCTAATTGACATACATTTACACTAACATATACTACACATGCCGGGAGTCCGGTTGGAGGCTAAGAGCTTGTCCTGTCTGGGGTGGTGTTTTGTTGGTGGGAGATACCTGGTTGAGGGAAAACACGCTAGCCGACGGTAGGTCGGCGCCGGATCTCGCCCCCACCAGATGAAGACCACCGCCACCTCCCGAGCAAAAGCATGCACGACACTTACGGAATAATGACAGTATTTGTGCCCCCGGAATCACTATCATTCAATCAATCAACCCGAAGGGGTACTTAACACTGCTGCTATGCCAATATCCTGGAAAGGTGTGTAGTAGGAAAATTGTGAAATATGTTAACTTGTAAGTAGTTGCTTAGGGTCGCCGACACTTGTTCCATAATAAATTATTTCGTTTTACTCGTTTTGTCAGAATTCATGTTTTGTGGGTACTTTATACCGAAAAATAGATTGACGGTATGTCTCAACAAGAATGTCTGTCCGTCCATCTGTGGCTAACGCTAGCGCCTAAATTGTTCAGCCGATTTTCTCCAAAATTGGTTTTCCTAATAGATCTTAACGAACTCGAGACTTTGCGAGTTTGAAATGGATATTTTGAGTTTTGGAGATTCTTCACATTATACTCAACATTTTCAAAATTTTCTCAAAAATGGCTCCCAATTTTTTTGATTAAACATTGTGTTCCGATAACGTAAAAAGAACTTGAAAATAGTAGTGTAGGTCTCTTTTCGTTTAAATCCTTTCACATTTTTCACATTTTTTAGTCTTCCTACAACTTCAATATTGAATTTTCAGATTTTTTCTAAATGAAATCAGTTTTTTAAAAGATAGATCTTAAAATAACGTCATGTAAAGTTTTTCAACAATATGACTAGTTTCCCTGTAATTCTGCATGAAATGTAGACCATTTTATTCTTTAAAAAAATTCTCATAAGCTACTCCAAATTTTTACTTACGATTTTCTCCTTGTATCTATCAAAAGGCTGGTGCAATTCTCATTTCCCCGCGAACTGCATATTTTCGAAAATTCTTTGAATTTAACAATTCAAAACCTCAGAAAAGAGTATGATAGTGATTTTGATCTTAAAGAAAATCTGTTCTAGAAAATGAGATCTTTAGCAAAGATCATGTACACTTTTTTGAAGAAGCGAGTACTTTTCGATGATTTTTTGGAGAAAATAATAATTTATTAATATTATTGTAGATTAATATTATTAATAAAAACATTTTCCCGAAAACTGTTCCATTGTTTGCTTGTAATATTTTCCAAGGATAGAACAATTCCATTGATTTTTTTCGTGGAAAACTTAAAAGAATGGGGAAGGTCTCATTTTTGTTGAAGTCGGAGGTTTTGAAAATTGTAAATTTAGAAAACATGAGAGAAATGGTGTGCCGCTCTACATCCTCTGATTTTGAAGAGATGTGAATCGTGGTGTGCCATTTGTTCATGTTGGATTGCATAAAATGGTCAACACTCGAATTTATCCAATGTGATTATTATTATTACTATTACTATTATTATTATTATTATTATTATTATTATTATTATTGTGAATACCGAAACCCCTGAAGGCGCTAGTAACAAGTTTGATGCCATGTTAATAAATAATAATTGTATAACTAGCTTTTCAAGTAAAGTAGCCGAAATTGAAAATAAAGGCAGCACAAAATAAATGCGAGACGGAGTTTCGCGGTGTTTTATACCACTGATAGAAAAGTTTTGTTCCGTAAACTCTGCGGAAAATTGTAGGCAAACTGCGTTCTCAAGTTATTTGGTATTTGAACAGTAGTAGCAAACACGTGGAAAATGCAACTCGTACAAAGAGCAAACAAACTTTCATTTGTGTTTCGAAACCCGCCGACACAAGTTATCCTTCGAATATTTTCTGTGCATTGTGTGGACGTGTGCTACGCTCTTGTTTCCTCAGTCATATCATTCTGTGAAGTGGACAATTCTTTATTAACCCTCGCATGGCTAAGCGTATAGTTGTATTATATTGTATTAAAACATCGCCGTCAGTGTGCGGGGACCCAAGTGACCCCCACCAAAAGTTGTTACAAAAACGCTGTTATATTGAGTTTAGAATAGTATTTTCTTTATTGAGTTTATTGTTGATCATCTTACAATATTTTACATGAACATTTGTGTAAATTTGGAAAATATTTTGTAATATATTGAAAAAACTATGTTTATGCTTACTCATCTAAGTCATGTTATCGTCTTTGGAATAACTATTATATGTAATATTTGCAATTTCACATCATTATTATTATTACAAAATCACTGGGACTCACTTATAGAGAAGTTTTTGAATATACGTAAAACAAATATCTACCTCTGTAATCCATTGTTTAATATCTTGCTTACTCATAGCTGGCGTAAAGACAATTTCTAACAATTCACACAACACAACTGACAATAATGTAAAACGCTGCCTGAAGAGTAAAACAGAAGACAATCGCTATTTACCAGTACTGTCAAGTTACTCTAACAATAGTGACATATTAGTCATGAAGCAATTGCCAAATGCAGCACAAATATGAATGTGAAGTCAAAATATATCAAAGAGAAAGAGAAAAGAGAGGTAACTTGAGTCCTCCCAAAGCCATTCCCATGTAATCCAAAAACAGTATTACCATAAAACGTGTGTTAAAATATTTTAAATAAATTAATATTTACATACGTGGGAGAAAAATTTGTATTACCTTTTTTTCGTTAATAGTAGTGCAAAAAGGGAACTGGGGGACATTAGGTTACCCGCTCGGCCATGCGAGGGTTAAAGGGATTTCTTGTCAAATGCACGTGCATTGCTCTGTGGTAAACCTTCTATGCATGAGCACAATCGTCTAAAGCGCTTTCAAGTATCCATGTAGTAAGTACATCCCTACTGTTTATGACGAATGATGAATTAATTTACATTGAAATAATGACAAACTTAATTGGAAGGAAAGACAGAAATATCCTTGGCAGTCGTGATGTTTCTGATTAATATACAAGAATAGGAATGTGATTTATTTCACCTAGGAAGAAGTGAAGTAGAACAAACATGTTCCTGTTGTGATTGCGTAGCATTTTAATAGCTATGAATATTTTGTTTTTTTCTTCCAATTTTGGAAACAAAATCCGTTATCTTTCTAAAAAAATTTTACTTTTGTAATATCCTGAAATGTTTTATTTGGGAAAATGCTTGCTTAAGGAGTTTTGGAGAAAATGTTTTGAGCGTTTCTGAAAATTGAGCACAAAAATTGAGCTCAATTACAGTCGATTACATGAGAGTCAGAGAAACTTCTTGAAAAATTATTTGAACCATTTGTATTTACAGGTTCATTAAATTATAACATACATATGTAATTATTAACTACGTGTTAAATAAATTAAAAAGTACAATGAAACATTTTGAATACGTCCTACTGGCTTATAATGAAGTATCCTAAAAAATTACAGTAGTGTTGTCAAAACTCAGAACATATCGGTTTAGTAAAAGTACGTGTAGGATTTAGACGCCAGAGTTGTTCACAGCGAGGCAACCAAATGGACGGTCAATACCGGACGAAATGGTAGACAAACCCATAGAGGTATTAGAAAAACATTCTGTATTAGATACCACAAAGTATGTACTAGCGTCAAAATCTGTACATCCATTTTCTTCCAGCATTATAATTTTTACTATCCTTCATATATGAGAACCAAAATAGAATTAAACTTGATTCACATGTTCATTTTGTTCTTCAAGCAATTTTTTTTCTTAGCTACAAACTGAACGTTCGTACCTCAACATTTTTCATGTTTTTGATATCAAACCTTAATTAAATGAGAAACTGTTAATGGAAATATGTAAACTACGTGTCGTATTTTTTGCACCGTATGTAAACATCACTAGTCTCGGAATATGCGGGTTAATTTTCTTTTTCTATCGGCTAATAGCTACTTGTGCAGATGCATATTAGACACCTTATTCGGCGGAAGACACGATGTCAATACAGCCGACCCTCTTCTCGTTGTGTGTCGAGGTCGCTCCGTGAAGGTCGTGGGCGGGCGCGGTGCGGCTTGTCGCCTGTCGTGTCGTTGGCGGTAATGCGACCGCTCGCACCCGGCAGCGTTAACGATCTGCGTTGGGTGGGGGGAAGGGGGCGGGAGGGGTCATGGGCGTCGGGGAGGAGGACGAATCAAACTCGCAATGAGTTCGAACCACGCCCCTCGACTCTCTATCCGTTCCGTGTTGACCGTGGGCACTGGCATATGGTCTCGTGACGCAGTGCTTCACACCGGACTTAGGCGACCTCTGGTGTTGTATGTATTATTAAGTGAAGTACCTGGAGTCGGTCGCGTATTTATTTATCACTATCGTTCATTAGACACGACATTGAATTAATCTTCAGGGAACTCGAAATAAACGTAACTTCTACAGCAAGCTGAGGCTCAATGATCACGTTTTGCCAATGTTGCTTTTCAGAAATACTGTTGCAACTCAAAAAAACTGTTTTCTACAAGATAATGAGTTTCATTTTTCCATAACTTCATTTGCTACCTTTAAATAAACGATATTCAAGTTATATCAAAAAATGTTTATTTGTATAATGTCAGGGATAAAGACTTAATTCACATCAAAATTAAGTTATTTTCATGTGAATTATTATTTTTTCAACTTATTAACCTGAAAATATCAATTTTCGATTTTTTGGTATAATAGTATTTCAGGAAAGTGATGATGTAATGGGAAATAACGTATAATGAAATTAAACAAAAGCAATTTTGAACATTGAAACCCTGATTTTATCTCTGAGTGTTTGTCTTATACATGAAATCTATTTCTCTGCGTCAGATCGTGTACCCACCTAACTCTAGTTCAGGATGAGCCGCCTATCAAGCAGGGACAAATATCACATGTGTAACTTCCTTATATAAAGGTTCTCACTACATGTGAGTTGTCAAATATTGATAATGATTGGCTTCTCTACAATCTCTGGAAATTTAAAACATTTATTCTGTGATATCCAGTATTCCGTACCATGAGATAGCAGAGTATGGTAGTCTGCAGGTTCAGGACATCTTCCTATTTATTGATGTTTTCCAGTCATCTAAGTAATAGCTAATACCAATCATTTCTTATCGGGAACTATTTATTGATTTTTCAATTTCTTCCGTGATCGAATCAAGCAATTACTTTGATATCCTTGAACTCACTGTTCCAAATTCTTGTGAAGAACATAATTTATTCAGATGCACTACTCAAAGCCTCAATTATACACGATTTTAACATCCGCTTTAAACAAAGAAAACTACGATATGGGACAATGAACAAGAGATACGTACAGTATGGACACGAATTATTAATTTTTGCCCTTTCTTTGTCTCTCAAAATTAGTAATAGGCATTATCTGCTGAGTAATTTTTTTACAGAAAACATTTACGTATATGCCTACAAGACTCGTTCTCAAGCACACGCTAAAGCACAGCAAATTATTTTCCCAAATTAAAGTGTTATAATCAACCTAATAAAGAATATGTTGTATGAATAAATGAATTCGATGCACATATTTGCGTTAATATAGCGCACTACTTTCCGATATGTATCGCTGTCGTTTTTATATCTGGATTGAATGACAATCTGGTTGGAGAACAAGTACTTCACTGGTTGGTTAGGTCACAACGTATGGTGCAGGTGAACGTAATTGCCCGTGGTGTATTGTGTGAGGCATGATTTATTTACGGTAAATCAGTTGTATCAACGGAATTTTCGTTTTATCCAATACCCTCAATGTTCAGCTGTGCAGCAAGCGTCGTGATTAGTTCGCCACGGAAACAATACATGTAGAGCGTTCATTTCGTGAATGGAAAGAAGTAGATTAGCACGGAATGAATTGTCGTTTAGCAGTCAGATGCATAAAAATCATATCTGTATCTTCCGAAAATGTGAAATACAAAATCATATTTAACATTCTTGACTGTACGTACAGAATTAGTTTATTCGTTTAACCATTCAAATTGGTTTCATCACTTCTTTGAAGATATGTATCACTTGAGTATTTTTTAATTATTTTGTAATAAATGTACAAAAGTAATTTTTTTGCGACGTATAAAGGAGACAAAATTATTCCTTGTGTAAGATATTTTAATAACATTACATGTGAGGAGCTATTTTGACAGCAGTTTTTATTTACAAAATATTAATTAGTAAGTTTGAGACAAACATTTGAGTTTCCCGTCTTA